>WHYT01016353.1:178724-227269 GCA_009806455.1 Tetrax tetrax | reverse complement strand
GTTTTAAGCATCCATCTTAGCCAAGACTACCATCTGACAGATAGTCTCAACATCTTCACACTACTGTAAATGTTAATGTTAGCTGCACCTTTGTTTTGATAGCCTTGTCAGACTCTTATTCACCAATAGTACTTATTTAAGTAGATCAGACTCCCAGAATTAACAAAACTACTATAATTCCCTGTTTGAGTACATGTTTCTTTAACTGAGGCATGTAACTCCAAATAGATGTGATGGTTGTTTTCTTCTCTCTTTATGACTTGACACTAAATCACATACTTCGAGTGAGTGACCAGCAGTGACTGGAGCACAGCTCCAAGATTCTGGGTCTACTTAGAAGTTACATGAAGTGCATCAGCTGGTAACAAATAAACCTCTGCAAGACTCCTGGAGAAGCTTCTTTTAAAAAATATTTTTAATGTTTAATTATTGCAATAAATTTCTCTCTCTTTCTATAATGATTTCCAAATTTAAGTCTGCCATTAAACAAAGGCAAACAGAAAGAACGGTTCTTTAGCTGCTAGTCATTTCTGAACACTATGCTTCTACATATCATGCTTTTGATTAATAAAATCTCCTGTTAAGATCAGGATGGAAAACAAAGTCCTTATAAACTGACAAAGTAGTACTCCTGGTTCTTTCAGCAGTGTAAATCTGACTCTTCAGTATGAAACAATTACAATTCTAGCCTTGAAGGTTCTACCTTCAGTGAAGTCAATTGTTAAAAGCAAAAACAAACAAAAAAAGCAAAACTGTGGGTATGTAGATCCTCCTAAAGTTGCATTTCTCTGTGGTAATTGTATTATCATGTACCAGATGTGTAATAAGGCTCCTAGAAACTATCTGTTCCAGGCTTATGTTTCCTTCAAAACTGACTAGTATTGGAAAGGTTATCAAATCACCCGGATGATGTGTTTTCAAAATTCTTTTTAGCTTATAAAAGTAAAGGTAGGTACTTGCTGGGAATTTTAACCATCTTAGTGAATTAAAACTTGGAAATATAGACCTGTGAGTTCAGGTAACAGCTTTGAAATTATTCTGTATTATATTTGAATAGAAGACCACTTATTTATTTATTTATTATAAATTATGATGTTTAAGGTTTGGCCTTTTTACGTCTGCAGAAGTGGTAGAACAGATGCAGTATTTCCAAACAATATATAACATAGTAATACTTCAAAACATGGTAATGTTTTGTGACAGGAGTAATCTTTATCAGTTGTCAGAAAACTGTATGTTTTGCAGCATACTTCGTAGCATCTCACTTCATCTACTCTTGTGGCAGACTTTTGATACCTAAATGATAGTGTGGATGGCGCGTATGAACAACTGCTTAAATAACCCATTTGCAGGAGTAAAGTTAAAATTATATATATATATATAAAATTTTCTTAGATGAGTTGTTTCTTCCTTAAAATATTAGTAGAGCAGTTTTTGGACTGCATGTTAGTTTAAAGATTCAACTTCTGTCTCTTACTCGATAACAAATCGATATCAAATAAAGAAATAAAAAATATGTCTGAATATCTATTAAATTTTGTTTTCTGTTTCAGTGCAACTGCTCCTATAAACACTTGTTTCCTTATTTAAATGATACAGAAACAATTTTACTGGCTATAATGTTTGCCAAAGTAAACTAGTTTTGAGGGGAAAAAATAAATCTGAATATTTGTGAGAAAGCAAGTGCTTGGGCACATACAGTCAAGGAGAGAAATGTGTCATTTCTTCTGTTTTAGTGAAGAGAAGCTAAAGTAGTTGACAGAAGTGAGTACTGTGGGTGGAGAGGTAAGCTGAAATATATTTTAATATGTTTTGTCTAAGTGGCTATACTACTGAAATAGTTGCATGTTTAACAGTGCAGTTCAGCCTTGTGAGAATCAGAGCTTCTAAAGCCTGTTTCTAGAAATAAGTTCTGGGAATCCAGTGTTTGCGTTAGGGCTTCACTGCACTGTGGCAATGGAAATAACATTATAGACTTCATGTGTGAATTACTACACTCTTAGTGGAAGGAGTGGAAGGATTTATGAGTGTAACTGTTCTTAAAAAAAAAAAAAAAAAAAAAAAAAAAAAAAAAATAAAAAAAAAAAAAAAAAAAAAAAAGAAAGGAAAAAAATAAAAAAGAAAAGACTAGCCAAATGCATGGGAGCAAATCACTCTTTTTAAAAAGAAAAAAAAAAACAACCAACAAACCTCAACTTGTTTATGTTAATCCATGGTTATGTCCTGCTTTATTAAGAGTTTTGAATTTCATATTGCATTTAAAAACCTACCAATGTAGGAGTCCTAGTGCTGCTTCTCAATGCATGGAAAAAAAAATTCCTGCACCCAGGAACAATTGAAGCAGAAGCAGCTATGAAAGTCTGTTCCTGCAATTTGGAATAAAAAGGTTTGGAACCTTTACCATCTGATTTTTCTCAGGTTGTAGAAAAGTTTCTAAGGTGTGTCTGAAGTTGCTGGTTTTGGTTTATTAAATCCCAGCCTGTGGGACATATATGCAAGAGCAAATGAAGTAAAATTTACAGTGGACTGTATGTCACTGTGATAGTATTTTGTATTTCTGCTAATAAAGTGTGCTGATACATTGGATTTTATCTAATTAAATACTAAATATCTGACAAAATTAGTAGAACTGCAGTTGCTAAAAAATATTTAAATGCTTTGTAAAATTCAATATAAAGAATATTTTTATCAAGTCCTTTCCCTTTCACAGAAGTTTTCAAGAGACAACATATTTTCCATCTTTTCTTACTGTTCATAAATCTATTATCTAGGTAATTTTATACTTGGGTAAAAATGATTTCATTGCAGCACATAATATATATTAATAAGAATGTATGACTTTTTCTAATGTTCTTCTTTTCTTTCCACTTCTGTCTTAACAATCATATAATTCCTGTTCTGCTTTATAATGAATCATACGCAAAGGTAAGGAAATAGCCAGTGGAGATGCACATCCATATGAGATTTATGTGTGACTGGCATGATTTTAATAGAGACATCTTTGTCAATTTTTTCTTTTCCCATTACCAGCTGTACTTATGGCAAATCTAAGTGTTAATCTCCTATGGCACACAGCATAGGCAGAGATTGTATAGATAAGCGCAGAAAAGTTAAAATCCTGAAAGTTCCAGTTTTATACAATAAATAAAAATTTCACATCTTCATACAATGATACCACCTGTAGTTGGAAAGCTATCCCATACAAGCTTATACCATTAAATAACCTGAAAGATCCTCTCTTCCTGACATTTATTAGTTCTACTGCTGCAAAGCTGCAAAGCTCTCACACTTTATAATACCATTTTGCACTGTAGCTTGCACTTCTGTATGCAGCTCATCTGCAGTCTCCGCCAGCCCCACTTCTCCAGCTCTCTATCTGATTTTCTGCAAACTCTCGGCAGTTTGTTCCAGCTGTAACTACCATCCTTCCTCCTTGCCCATTGTCCTGTTTTCAGCTGGGATGGAGATGATTTTCTTGTCAGTAGCTGCTGTGTTTTGGATTTACCACGGGATTTGGTAGGTGAAGAATGTTGATAATACAGTGATGTTATCCGCTGTTGCTGAAGAGACCAAGAACACTTTCCAGCTTTCCAGGTTTTGCAAACGCACAGGTGCAGGAAGCTGTGAGCAGTATAGCCAGGACAGTTGATCCAAAGTGGCCAAAGAGAGCATTCCACGCCATAAACATCATGTTCAGTATATAAGTTGGGGTTAGTCAGCAAGCTGACTGGCTCTTCTCTCACTGTTCGTAATCATTCTGGGATAATTTTCAGGTTTTCATTTTGTGCTTGCTGCTCAAGATGGTATGTATCAGTCATTGGGTGGTGAGAAATTGTGCATCTTTTGTTTTGTAGATTTTATTATTCCTGTTATTATTATTATCATTATTTATATAGAGATATTATATTTTCATTTGCTATCCTAATAAACTGTCTTTATCTCAACTCATGAGTTCTCTTTTCTTCCTAATTCTTTCCTGCATCCCCTGGGAACAGGGGAGGGCAAGTGAGTAGCTGCATGGTACTCAATTGCTGACTGGGGTTAAACCACGATACCCACTCAGCTTTACTCCTGCCTTCAGCTGTGATCTCATGTCCATCCAGGAACCCACTCCTGCACACCTTGTTCTCTCTGATCACTTGCAGTAATAAAAACAAATCATAAGGAGTTGCAAAAAGGCCTCACAGTACAGACTGATGGGGATAAAAACACAGATGACATTTAATATGGAGAAATGTAAAGTGATGCACAGAAGAAAATAAAAAAACAATCCTAATTTTATAAACAGTGATGAGTTCTCAGGGACAAATGAAGTGTTGGAGCAGTGCTTGATAGAATTTGCATGAATTGTGTCGTGATGAACTGGAAAAGTACAGAGAAACGAAGTGTGGGCAATCAAAATATTGAACATCTTTCGAAATCGTCAGCCTAGAAAGGTGATAAATGAGAGACATAACAAAGTTCTCTAAAGTCATGTATACCATGGGGAGGATGAAAAGGGTATGACTATTCACTGTCTCTCCTAGAAAAAGGTAGGACAGATGAGAAGGACTTAGGAAGCAGTAGGTATAACAAACAAAAGGTTTCTTTACACAGCATACAAATAAGGTGCTAACAGGATGATAAAAGTCTACATCAGTTCAAAAAATGATTGGAGGAATTAATGAAAAAAATAGGCACTGAAGTCCACATAACAACAGCAAGGCAGATACAGAAATATATTATGTCTGTGCACTGTTTCCTGATTTTGTTGGGCTACTGATTAGAATGTAATTTGTCTTGGTTCTTGAGAGAAATAGTAGCAGGATTGGAAGTGCTCCCTCTGCTAGGGCTATCAGAAAAAACATGAGCGAAACCAGGATGACACTCATATCCATAACCCACATTCTTCATTTGTTAGTAGTGTGGTAATGATCCTACTGACTGGAAAAAGACGTAAAAAGGGAATCAAGGAAGACCCAGGGAACTACAGGCTGATCAGCCTCACCTCTGTGCCTGACAAGATCATGGAGCAGATCCTCCTGGAAACTATGCTAAGGCACATGGAAAATAAGGAGGTGATTGGTGACAGACCACATGGCTTCACTAAGGGCAAATTGTGCTTGACCAGTTTGGCAGTCTTCTACTACAGGGTTACAGTACTGGTGGATAAGGGATGACCAACTCTTGTCATGTACCCGGACTTGTGCAAAGCATTTGACACTGTCCTGCATGACCTCCTTCTCTCTAAACTGAAGAGACATGGATTTGATGGACTGACCACTTGGTGGATAAGGAATTGGCTGGATGGTCACATCAGTTGTGGTCAACGGCTTGATGTCCAAGTGGAGACCACTGATAAGTGGCATTCCTCAGAGGTTGGTATTGGGACCGGTGCTGTTTAACATGTTTGTTGGCGACATGGACAGTGGGATAGAGTGCACCCTCAGCAAGTTTGTCAATGACACAAAGCTGTGCAGTGCGGTAAACACACTGGAAGAAAGAGATCATCCAGAGGGACCTCGGCAGGCTGGAGAGGTGGGCCCATGCAAACCTCATGAAGTTCAACCAGGCCAAGTGCAAGATCCTGCACATGGGTTGGGGCAATCCCAAGCACAAATACAGGCTGGGCGGAGAATGGATCGAAAGCAGCCCTGAGGAGAAGGAGTTGGAGGTACTGGTGGATGAGAAGCTCAACATGAGCCAGCAATGTGCACTTGCAGCCCAGAAAGCCAACTGCATCCTCAGCTGCATCAAAAGAAGTGTGGCTAGAAGATCGAGGGAGATGATTTTTTCCCCTCTACTCTGCTCTCATGAAACTCCACCTGGAGTACTGTGTCCAGTTCTGGAGCCCCCAACATAAGAAGGACATGGACCAATTGGAGAGGGTCCAGAGGAGGGCCACAAAAATGATCAGAGGACTGGAGCACCTCTCCTGTGAGGACAGACTGAGAGAATTGGGGCTGTTCAGGCTGCAGAAGAGGAGGCTCTGGGGAGACCTTATAGCAGCCTTCCAGTAACTACAGGGGGCTTATAAGAAAGACAGAGAGAAACTTTTTATCAGGACCTGTTGTGATAGGACGAGGGGTAATGGTTTTAAACTAAAAGAGGGTAGATTCAGACTAGCTATAAGGAAGAAGTTTTTTTACAATGAGGGTGATGAAACACTGGAAGAGGTTGCTCAGAGAGGTGGTAGATGCCCCATCCCTAGAAACATTCAAGGCTAGGTTGGACAGGGCTCTGAGCAACCTGATCTAGTTGGAGATGTCCCTGCTCCTTGCAGGAGGCTTGGACTAGATGACCTTTAAAAGTCCCTTCCAACCCAAACCATTCTATGATTGGATTAACCATGCCGCCTTTCTCACATACCCTCCTTACACTACAGACTCCAGTGGAGAAAAGTCTACTACTAACACCATACAGAGGAGAATCTTATCCAGAAACGCAAGTGAAAATGCCCATATTGAAACATAAACAACATACTCCAACAATTTTAAGAGCTTCAGAGTACTGCGCTATGTGCTATAACACAGGAGGAACTTGATGACTTTTGAGCTGTGCCCTCAGGCTGCATCTGCTGTGTGCCAATATGCAACAGGATATTCATGAGGAAAAAAGATAATGTATTTCTCCTAGAGTTATAGAAAAGTGGTACACTCAACTTAGATAAATTACAGGAGGTTAACCTACAGCACCTGGTATAAAAACCAGCTATTATAAAACAATGTGACACCTGACTGATACAGTTTACAAGATATTCTTCCATGTAAGAGGGTATTGTTTCTAACCTGTGGTAGAAATATCTGTTTTAAATAAGGAATTCTGACACTAGCTTTTGCATATATGCTGTTTTAACAACAGTTCTTAGTAAGACAAAAAAAAACATTTCTCAAAACATTTACTTAAGAAGTATCTTCATTATATCTGTGATTTAATGTGCCATTTTTCTCCTCTAAATGAACATTCCTGTAACACTCCTTAAATTCTTTGAGTCCATTCCCCATCATGAATATTTCTACTCTTAACATTTCACTTATTTTTATCCTCATATTTCTCCTCAGTTTCTTTTCCAAATTCCCCAGTCTTGGGAGCAGATGCTGAGGCACCAATGACTCATTAATCTGAAGAGGTTTTTTATCATGAACAAAAATAGAGCCTATAAACAGTTCCACATTCACCAGCCTTGGTCATACTAGAGAGCCAACAAAGCTCTTTTTTAAAAATAAAATAAAATAAAAGCAGTTCTCTCTGTACTTATTATAATAGACTCACTATCTCAGAGCAAGGTCATAGACTTTCACATTTCATCTTTAAATTATGTCAGACGAATAAAACAATTTTCCTTCCCCTTACCCACTAATATGGACATGTAAAACCAGATATGACACAGTAGTACTTAAAATAATGAGACCATTGTTAAGGCAGCTCAGAGGTTCAGGGACAGGTTTGCAAGGAGCAACTCCTCATTGGCTGCGTCACATGCACAGTTGTAGCTCTGTTTCAGAAAACAAACAAACAAACATATAAACCAGTTTTGTTTCCCAGTAATGCAGGTGATTATATGTAATTAAATTATCTTTCTCTCCCCCAATATTTTAAACTCCCACTGAAAAATGGTAGTATCTCAATATTACTATTCAGTTCTTGCAAAAAAAAAATCCTCCATTTCCCTTAAAATACTTGAAACACCATGCTTTACATCATTCCCAAGTAGGACACAATGAGGAGACTAAGGGGGGAAAAAAAAAAAAGAAGTAAGCAACCAAATGCTCTAAAGGAAACAAAGAGCAGCTCTTCTGTGAACACACAGGAGAAACATCAAATTCTGTGTAGGAGAAAACATTTGACAAGATCTTTTCTCTTAGGATTCCTCCAGAAATATCTAAGCCTGACAGGACTGGGGTAGGACTAAACATCTCTGCCGTCTGACTGGGACTTTAAAGTTTCTTTTTTTACCGAAAAGTAGATTTATAAGTTTAGGAAGCCTCATCCTTTTAAGCTTCATTGCCTCCTGATTCCACCCATATGAGAAGACCACTTCTAACAATGACATGGGTTGCCTGAGATTGAGCTTAACACCACATTTAGCTAGGTCAATGCATTTGTCTACCTGTGAACTGGACAGCTGGACAAAAGGCATCTGCTCAGTGGAACTGAAGGTGTGACTCATGAGACCCCAGTAAGCAGAATTGCTTTCCAGGCTTCACTGAGAGAAATAATTGGCTCTCCACCAACTACAGTGAAAGCATTGACATCTAGTTCATGTTTACACAGACACCTTTAGAAGCCTACATTGATGTTTCTAATCTCAAACTGAAAACCTGTATTGTTTCAAAATACTTACCCCTAGATAGAAAGAAAGGCCTCCCTTGCTCTAAACCCTACAAGATAAAGGAAGTCTCATTATTCCTCACTTGACTTCCTAAAAGATAATTTTAAAACCATACTCTTACAAGTATTTAGGTGAGACAAGACATCTAAGCATCCTTATACCCAGGGCTTTTAGTTACTTACCACAAAAGAACCCTAGATCTGACCCCAGGCCACCTGTGTTCCCTATTCCCTGATTTTAAGTACAAAAGGTAACATAAGCTATTCTTCCCTTCTAGTCTCATCTTCGAGGAATTTTTAAATAGGCATATAACCTCTTTCTCTTCATTTTTTTTTTTCTCTTCAGGAAATGGACAGATGCTGTGTTACCTCATTTCCTATAAAGGGTTAGAGCCCAGCTGCCAGGTCTCAGGTGCAGATCATTGAGGAGAGAACAGGCAGGTGAAACAGGTGAGCGAGCTTCATTCTCTTTGTGAAACAAAAGTTCACAGTTATTAAATAATGCTACATCCTTTTCTATTTTGTAGGGTAGGATGGGATGAATTTTATTTTTAAAAGGCCACTGATTTTTTAGAAACCTGAAAATACTAAAATTAATGCTATACTTGTGTGTCTATATTTTTAGGCAATGTTTTTTTCCCCTGAAAACTGAACACAGTCACCAGCTGTGGTTAAAAATGCTGTTCTGTAAATGTGCAGAGACTTCAGAATGCATTTTTAGTGTGACAGAAGGTCTACACTTAGTAGAAATCAGGACTTAGCATTGAAAATGCACATGGTAGCTGTATAAATAATAAATTATACTACTATAACTACTTACCACCTTACCCTTCAAAATACAAATTTAGAAAACTTTTTACATTGAACAGCACCTAAAAGGATGAGGCAGGCTGCCAGGCAGAGAGTAAAGCTAAGAACAGTGTAGTGCTTTTGCTCCTCTGTACAAATCTATGTGACCAAGAGTCATTTCACCAAAAATCTTGTTGGATTATCAGCAAACAACTGCTATGTAGCCACCATATGATTGTTTCATTTATTAGAATGTTGCAGGGAGAACACTTATTTTTAAATCCCTGTGCTCCATTACAATTTAAAATACATGCAATCAAGAAGAAATGGATTATTTTTAAAAAGTATACTTAAAATAAATGTGTTAAATGGTTCCCTATGTATTTCTATGGAATGTGCCTGTGATTATAGACATTCAATTTTAGGGAATTTCACAGGGATATATACAAAGATCACTGCGGGAAATTTTCTGCCTTTCTAATTTTTGGATAATCATATGCTACAGGAACGGTAAATTTAGCACCTATTTCTAGTAGGATTCTTTTCTGCAGCCAGAGAATTGGTGAGGAATCAACCTGTACGGGTGATAATTCTAAACTATCAAGTAAGTCTAGTAATTAGACCTGTGCTTCTGCCTAAATTATATTTGTCTTGTTCTGTGCCTTCAGTTTTACTTCTTATACTAGAACTTCATATTGCATTTCTAATCATTACTTCACCCCAGCTTTTAAAAATCTCTCACAGCAACATGCTACCAGCTGTTGTTTTCTTTCCTAATGCACTTCACTTGCAAGGGAAAAAAAAAAAAAACCAAACAAAAAACGAAAAACCACCAAACCAACCAAAACCAACCACCCCCTGCCTCGATTTAGATTTCTTTTGAGTCTCATCCTTACTCTCACTGCTTTTCAGCTCCTAAGATAAATGGAAGCAATCATCCTTTTGCTTTAAAGTCAGTAATACTTTAGGACTTAAACTTGGTAAGGAAATAATACATGGTCAACAAGGATATTGTCATTTGGAGGCATTGATCTGATTTCTTCAAATTTGTAGTATTCCAAAGATTGGTTGACTTGAAAATTGCATGAGTTTAACTTAAACAAGTGCAGATTGTTTGACGTATGCTAGTAAACTAAGAAATGGAAATCAAAGGAGCTACTCACATATACAGATAAAATGAAGCACTTAAATGGCTGCAGAATTGGGACTCCTTCAGTATAAAACTTAATAATTTTAGGTTAGTTACCAATTTTCTAACTGATCTAAACTAAGCCAAATTAAGCCACTCTTAAATGAAAGTTAAAATATATCTACTCTACCTTTTGTTCCAGTTCCATCATTCTATAGATTGAATTTTAAAAGTAACATGAAAAAGACAAAACGCATATTGAACTGGCACAATTTTTAAAATCTCTGACCTACAGGAAACATCAGCTGTTAACATACACGCGTAGCTTTTTGTGAACTGTGAACATGAAAGTAAGGAAACACAAATTATCAGCACATAAACTGCTGCTTCACGCTGTAGTTACATGAGAACTGTGGGTAGCACTTCTACTGACACTCATTTGCATAAAGCTCCCATTTAACTTGCAGGCTTGACTTTCTTTAAAAAAACACAAATCTTAAGAGTATATAAAAATATATAAGCCTAGAATCTAAAACAGGTCTTCAAAATTTATTCTGCCATAAAGTTTTTAGGACTAAAGAAAAGTAATAAAAATAATAAAATATAGTTCTGTAATATTACATCTGAGAAAGGGCAAGCGAACTTTTCCAAATCTTAACAAACAAAAAAAGCTCAGAGAAATAATGTATGAAACAATCTGCAAAATTTTCTGCTTTGCAACAGCATATACTAAATTCTTAAGTAAAAACTTAATGTGCTGACTACAAAAGACATGCTTTAAAAAAAAAATAGAGTATACCAAACTTTTTTAGCTTTTCAACTGAGAACACACAGTAATTAATAATTTTTAATTTTAATGTTGAGTGAAGAACTAGGATGATGTATACACTGAAATTCTTAGCTTTTCTGTAGTTCCTCTCCATCAGTCTACAAGTACAAAGGGGCAGTAAAAAAGATTGTTCTTGTACAAAAGTCCTAATGACTCTTACCTCACAGCAATGCAATTTTTTTTTTTTTGTTTTTTTGCTTAGGGGCTTGGCTAGAGAAAGGGAAGATAATGGAATACTTCTTCTTCAAATCAGTTTTCACCTTTGTAGCATGGTGCTGAGGCTGAATCAAACGTATTGGCATAGGATTAATGATTTAGCTGGTAAGGGAGGTGGCATAAGACAGGTGTAGGATTTGAAATACAACTTTCAGCTTGAAAAGATCCATATTTATACATTCTTGTGTGAGCCCTAGAGCTGACTGTAATTATAGTTTTTAGGTAACAGGTACGTGTTTCTGTGTTATGATATAAGCAGCACATTAACCAAGTATAACTCCCTTCAGGGAAGGGGGTGGAGAGGAGGGAAAAAGCCAAGCCTTTTTAGTGAAAACAGCTCTGTTTCCAGTAGACAACAGAAGCTATTATGTTAAGGCAGAACTATGGAATGTTTTCTGAAAAAAAAGGACTTATCTTTGCTAGTGGACTTCAAAAAAAAATTTCCTTCAGAATTTTCCTAAGTCGTAATTATAGGCTATGTGTTTGTAATTAATATAAAGTTGTGGCTTTATCTCTACAAAGGAATATTATTAATGTACCAGCTCTACATTTGTAAGTTCTACAAGTACATGTCAAAGAATGATTTTGGTAACCATCTTTTACATTCACAGCCCTAATACACCTGACAGTTTTTAGTATAAACCTAAGCAGTTTTCCAGGCAGGTTATCTCTAGGAAATAATTAATATTATTTTTTCTTTAGCTATGTCTCTGTATGTGGCAGGATGCTCAGAAGCATTTCACAAGTTTGTCTAATTTTGAAATTCCAGTATCCTAGCCTGCTTTTTCTCTGAGCTGTTCCTTACAGCTAGACATTTGCTATGAGTATGAAGTATCATGGGCAATTGTTATGTGATAAATTACTGTTTTCATCCATCAAATATTAAAGCTGCTCGCTACTGACCTTGAGCACCACTTACGCTCCCACAGCCGCGGCCCCTTCCTAAGTCAGCAGGGTACAGCTGGCACAAATTCAGCTAAGCAATCAGATTCATACTCGTTCGGAAAAGTTGGGACTTTTAAAAGTGCTGAGTCTCATGCAGCACGACCAGACCCCTGGCCACTCTTGAGAAAGGTGTGCAACACCAGACCGTACCTACCGAGGAGTATTACCTGCTCACATTGATTTGCAGCAAAGTATTTCTCAGTAAGTATTTCCACTTAACATTTATTCTCAGGGAACCTGTGTAGTGGGAGATATTTACGAGTTGCTTTCAGCTTAAAAATAAATCACCTCTAATTCCTCTAAGCGAAATCAATCAAAAGTCTGTAAAAAATGGACTGGTTGGTTGGTCGATTCTGGCAGAAAAGTAAACAGCACTTCAGCTTTTCTCCACCATTAAGGTCTAAATGGCCTAGAAAGTAAATCAATATCTCCAGTCAGCCTTCTGGCTATTGTTTAGCCAGTAGATATGGATTTTCTCTAGCTTACTGCACTCCTTTGGGACTAACCTGTAATCCTCAGAGAGTAATAATAAGTTCGTTATCTAGTTCAGCTCTCTGTTGTACATTTAAATGGACCACATCCATCAGCAGCACTTGTTAAAGTTAAAGGACAATGACATGCCATTCAACCTATTTCACAGTGAAATACCTGCAATACCTGATGGAGAAAACTACTACAAAAATAATATTTGTTGTCAGGTTATTAAAAATGAAATATCACAAATGAGGTAAACAGTAAATAAGGATTTTTCTTGTATATGTAACATTGTTTCTTCATTAATGAGTTAAATTGTGGTAAAGTTTATTTCTGTCATACATCATGCAGTCTTTCATTATTCATATCAATCTGTTTCACATATTTCTGGTTAAATACTGCTGGAAAGCAGGCAGCTGTCAGAACCGATCAGTACTTTTTTTTCATTCCTGAGCTACCAGATGTTTGTTGGACTAAAATGATTTTTTTTTTCTACCTAGGAGTGCACTAGAAAGCTCTCTCATTTTTAAACAGCAAAGTTTTAAAAGGCTGTACTCTTGGATCACGGAATCTGTGTTGCGCTCTCAGCCAGGGTGAGTTACAGTCTCTGACATGAGCACTCAGTTTTATTGTGTACACACATTTTCTCTGATAAAGGTATACAGTCCATCACAATATGACAAACAAAACATTATTTCTACAGCTTTAGCATCCAGTGAACATTTCTTACAGAAATATTTAGTAACTATTCTCTAGATGCTCTGAGCACTTTAAAAAAACCCCACCACTTGCTACTTACTAGCTGCTGCGACAACATCCATACTATAAATTAGACACGCGAAGACTGCTCTCTACAGCCTCATACCCAGCCCTCAGAGGGGTTACACAAATATACATAGGAGTCACAGCCATAACCACCACACCGCCACAGGTTCCTTTCTCTAATTCAAGAATTATTAGGGAGAATGAAAGAGGAAAAGGATGGGGGCTATGGCTCTATCAGGCAAGTGGCTTGAAGAACAATATTTTCTATAATAAGTAACCAATATTTTTTCTTTCAGAATTGCCTATCTGGATTGCAATCACATTTAGGTGAGTGACAGACAGTCCTCAAATCAAAAGGAGAGTTGACAGAGTCCTAAATAAAGATTAAGGAATTGATCCTTATAATGGATCATTTAAATTCAGAGGTTAAGTCCAAACAGCAATGCTGTATGGAAGGACACGTGGAACTTTATGACAGGGGCAATTCCCAAAATGCAGCTTTAGTCTGTGGTAAGCTGCTGTCTATACTGGGATCATCACTGGGATCACACAGCTAGAGAGCACCCAGAGTTCCCCCAGATGTTCTCTCTAAAAACTGCTCTGTTCCTAAAGCAATCCACTTGGTTTGGAGAAGTTTTTTAGATCACTCCACACAGCACTGCAATGAAAATCAATAGAACTTAAGTTCCTATGACATGTCACCTTGAAAATATCTATTAACATTGTGGGAAATAATACCTACATACCTTAAAAATGAAGCCTTAAGGTCCCCTGAATGTCACTAATCTTTGGCAGAGAACAAGGTCTGGTGAAAAGACAAGTCAAAGAAATCAAAGCCTGAAAAAGTGTCACGAAAGGTGTTCTTCCAAAATAGTTTGCAAGAATGGTTCCCATCCTTTCTCTTTTCCGATGCAAGATGTAAATTAAAAATAAATCTCCCCTCTGCTTTTCCATAGGACTATAGGGTTCATATAACTGTAAGAAAACAATGATGTGATTGATAATCTAGGAGGAGGTATTTGTTTGCTTTTGGTATTCTTATTGTGGGATCCCATTCCCCTTGTTATCTTTGTTCTCACGGAACGGTAGTGGCAATGGCTTGTGAGCCAATTCCTTCACCAGTTCATTATGTCTACTGATGAGCATTTCTGTTTTTCATTCCTACATCAAATCCACCTGCTTCCAGCTTCTGTGTCTGGTAATACCTTTATCTACTAAAACAAACAACCTTTTACAATTAAATGACAACTTACGCAGATACTTGCTATGATCATCTCATAATTTAATATTCTCCTTTTTATGATGAATGATTAAGATTCAATTGTTTGGTGGCTTTTCCCCAACTTTTAACAATTTTTGCAGCTTTTTCAGAGATCTTTTAAATTGTCAATGTTCTTTTTAAAGACTGGGCACTAGAATTGCATACATCATCACAGAAATGGTCTCAAGAACACCACATAAATTTTAAAGAATCACCTTCCTACATAAAAGCCTCATTCCTGTAGTCATAAAGCCAAAATATATCTGCTCTCTAAACCACAGAATCACCCTTAAAAGCTCCTGTTCAGTTCATTACCAGGTATGATCATTTAGTTCTTTCCAGGGTCAGTGTTCTTTAAAAGAAAGTTCTCCATTCCCCACACGTGACCTACATTTGTGATTTCCAGATGTTTGACCCTCCATTTAGCTATTTTAAAAACATACTTAGACCAATTCATCCAGACAACTATGCTATTGACCTTTCTTAATTATTATTTACCACTCTTTCAATTTTTGTAAGATTAAAACTTTGCTAACAATGTTTTCTTACAGCTCTCTGACAGACATTATGTAGAAACTTAAATGCTGTTAAAGAAACTAAAACCTTTAGATATGTCTTTGAAATAATTCTATCTTCTGTGCTCTTTTTTGTATCCTTATCTCTCTGCTATTTAACAACAGTTTTGTGCAAGAACTAAATGCTCTTCACAAACTGCATAATCCGGTAATATTTTAGGCATTTGTAATACACTCATATCCTAATAGCTGTTAGGGGAACTTATACACTAACATCTTGTATCTAGAATGAAATCTGACCTTGCTAATTCAAAAGTAAAATTCACACCAATTTCAATGAGGTCAAGATCTCAGTCTGTATCTTTCAAGATATTAACCTAACGCACTCTTGAAAGTCTGATTTTAGCAGTGTTCCTTACTTTGTATAATGCATATGTTTGTAAAACTTTTTTCCCTTTGATTTTAGCCAGACAGCAAATTGAAAAAAAAAAAAATATAGATTTGGTTATTTTTAAAATGTGATTATGTTAAGAAAATGAGCTCTATATAAACAATCTCCTATTTCTTCACTCATCTGCTCCTACTGTTGCTTGGGTCTAAAGCAGGATGTTTTACTCAAATGCTGGGACTCAGGAAACGAAGTTTAGAACTTTGCTGATGAGGTGTAAAGAGATATCCAAAGTTACCTGTAGTTAAGAGTTTGAGAGATTAAATTTTCAGAGCTGATCACCATTTTCAGTTAATCAATATATGAGCAGAAGCTTCATGTTACAGATAAAAGAGAAAACGAGCAGTCTCACCAATGTACATAAAGCACCATGGCTTAAAAAAAAAAATAAAAAAAAAAAAAAAAAAAAAAGCAGCATTAAAAGTGCTAACAACTATCAGAAGCAGTGGCAATGAATCCTCTGATGGAAATGGTTTTAAAGTTGAGGCAAACAGACTTTCCCTGGTGCAAAGACCTCACAGGGAGCCTATCTTCAAGATGCTCCTGTTTTTCTTTCCTGCGCTTAAAGAAAGTGTGAGAGTGGAATTTATTCTATGAGACAAGCAGTGTGCTGTGAGGGCAGGTGCTTTAGGTGCTGGCAGTACAATCACCCCTCGAGTTAGACTCACACAATGCATCCTGACAGCCTTAAGGCACCATGGGAGATGTAACCATGGGAGATAGGTGATTTAACCATGGGGGGAAATGGGACAAAAGCACCTAAACTACAACTCCCTTGAGATACTCGGCACTTGGGAGTAGGCAGACGGCTGTTGAACTTGAGAGATGACTTAATCTTCTAACATTCCTCTTTTGAACAAAATCCCCAAGCTCATGTCATGTAATTGAGAAAAAGGGACTAAAGAAGCTTTCACAGCTGGGTACATGACTTTTAGCATGGCTTCCTTTGGCATTAAGGGCACTGCTGAATGTAATGCAGTGTCCTGGCCACATATTCCCTCTGGGACACTACACGTCAAGTTCGATCGACCATGGGCTTTCTGGCACAAGGATTTGTTTTAGGTTAGCTGACTGAAGGCTAATCAAAGTAAACAGAAAGACCTGTTGAGGAGCAATGACAGGCAGAGGAACAAAGTAACCTCATCAGTAAAGAACAGAGCACACGCAATCCTACCATCAATGGATGACAAGTCCAGCACATCCAGCAGAGGCCACCAAGGTAGGAATCAGGAAAGGCACTGTGCTCTATATTGGCAGGGTCACTGGCCCTGCAAACACCTCTGACGTCCTGGAGCTCCCACTCCAGGCATATACTGAAAGCTTTTGAAAATAATGTTGGAGAACACAGCCTGAGGAAATGTTATTGAATTTAACATTGAAATCAAAAGCCTAAGAATCTGGCTGAAAAATGTCAGGAATATTCTAGATTTTTTTTAAAAGTCTTTTTATTCAATGAAAAGTAGTGATGTTTAATGCCTGCTTGAGACAGGAACAAACATCTCAGTATTGCCCCTTCCTAACAGAATTGCTAGTCTCTCATTAACTAGAACAGGTATTTAAGTCTTTGATATTTAAGTATCCTACAGTATCCTGTTGCCCTTCATTACTATTTTAACTGAGACCCGTACAATCTAAATGGACCTAGCTTCCCTGCTGTCCTTATTTATATTGTTCTTATTTATAAATGAGGAATTAAGACATAGAAGACATATGTTATTAAGGCAGCTGAATCTACTTCTCAAAGTCTTGCTTTACCAGCACATCACATGTTTTTCTAGAGATTGGCACAGTTTTTAGCCATGGCAACACTAAAATAAATCTCAAGGAACAGTAAGAATCTAAGTTCTCTCTCATTAAAACCAGAACTGTATTGGTTTCTGGCAAAATAGCTGATAAGCACCCCTAGAATCTTGTAATTTAAAAAGTGTAAATTAAAAGACACATTAGCAAAATCTACACAAATGCCTAACTGAATCCATCAGTGTTAGACACAAGTAGAATGAACTATTTACGGAAAACAGCATTACCAGGAGGTATCAATGACCTTCAACCTCTACAAGTCTTGCAACAGGAAAAACTAACGACAAGGGAAACATCCAATATTACAGAAAACAAACTGCTAATCAACATGCTATTGATCCTTCATTTTTTTTCAAGGTCATTTAGTGTTTTAAAAAATGATCTCACGCTAAATCTTTAAAGAAGAAGTGGGCTAATTTGATTTACAAAGTAAAGTGCTATTAATTATGGAAGACAGTCAATAAAAAAGCTGATTCCTCTAAACACAAAGCAGATCTTATGGCCTATGATTTATGATGATGATTATGATGGCAAAATATCTGCAGTTCTCACTATCATCTAACTTGGGTTAGGTGGAACAAAAGATAAAGGTAACGTGTAATCAAGCATCAAGACAAAGAGCATTAGGAGATGAACAATCCGTAGAGCAATAAAGGTAAACAGCTGGATTAAGAACAGTATACAAAAAGAATAATGTGGCCTATTGTTTCTTTTTTGTCACAGAGCACATAAACTCTATTTTTTGAGCACATAAACTCTGGGGTTTTTTTTATATGAGAGCCAGACTTCTGTCTTGCTGCTGCTGTTTCCTTTTGTATTGAGTCCCTAAATGTCTAAGTTACATAACCAGACATCTCAAGGGCGCACAACATTCATCTAAAAGGATGTACTCATTACAAATTTTCCCATTAGAGACTATTAGTATGTCAATAAAGCTTGACAACTTTTCTCACAAAAAAGGCTAGCTTTGGATTTTACTAAAAATGTCTTGGGGGATGTAAAAATACTCAAAAGACTAATTCCCTTTTAACAAATGAATATTACTATACCCTTAAGATAAAGATCAGAAACAACCTATCAAGACATTTTAACTTAAAATACTTAACATTAAATAAATACCTCATAAAACAGAAATAAAACTATACAAGATAAGCCTAGAAAGAAGTATGGGAAGGCCAAAAATTATTTACAGAAGAAAATAAATTTTACATTAAAAAGTAGAAAAATTAAGAAATTGGAAAAATGAAATGCACCTATGTATGCAGTTTTCCTCTTGCATTGTTTTTAATTTGCAAGGTGAAAATGGAGTAATTGTTTCAAGCTGCCAATAGACAAAATCAAAATAGTATTAGTTTTGCTAGGTCATATTTTTCAAACTGTTTTTCATAGCCACAAGATTTAAAGAATGTTTCTGTCACTGATGCAATCAACGGGCTCCAAAAGCCAACATCCATAGTTTGGGCTTTCAATATATGTGTCTTAATTCAGTCTGTATTTTATAGCTATTTCTTTAACACAGACCAACAGTTATTTATCCTGCATGGCTTAGAGAGAAGAAAAGCAATTTTTGAAAGAACTTACTGAACTTCAGCTCACCAAAAGCATCTTCTTTCTTTATGCACAAGCGGTTGTTCAAATAAAGTATCGTTAAAGTATAGTTGCAAGGAGCTGGCAAAAATACTGTGCCTACCACTAAAAGCTTTCACTGTGTTTGCTTTGTTTTTGTGTGAACAACATGGCACTTAACTTTGACAATCTGTCATTTTTCTAGCACGTTCTGAGAGCGGTCAGACAGAGCACTACTTTTACGTTTTCCATCAAAAGCCTTACGATGCAGAACTGCTCGTCTTCTATTAGAGGCCTTGTCAAGCCCAGTGAGCTGTTTAGGCCGAGGGAGGATTGTGTCATAGTGTTTGAAGCTCAAGTGTCAGCAAAGAGAGATATAGATCTAATGGTTTCTATCAGCATTAATGCTTGCTTGTGCATTCATACACATCAGGTATCTTTGTTTGCAAGATGCAATTGGATAGTGCTGCAGTGCCAGCGTGAGCAATCTATAAAAGCCTCCATCTTTCAAAGTAGGAAGGGGCTGCTTGATGTATCGTCCACCAGTCTGCTCTCCTGGAGTCGCTGTTTGTACCTGTGCAAAACCAGTGGCTAGCTGGGGTAAAATATTGACAAGTCCAGGCACTTTAAATTGATGCAGAGTTGACAAATGGTTTCTGGAATGTTATTCATCAGCTCTCATTTTTAAGTCTAATGGAAAGTTGTATTTTTCTATAGATTCAATCTTTTTTTCACTCCTGAGTAAATGTAAGAGTACCAGAAAATTTCTGAGAACGTACCCAAAAATATATCTGTAGGTTGTTTCCAACTTTATGTTGTAACCCTAAAATAAAATCTTTCCTAAGGTAAACTACATTCTAAATATCTCTCAAGGTCTTAATATTGTTGAGAGAAAAAACCTAGAGAAACAAAAAAAATACTCTTTCATTTTTTATAAGAAAAATATAAACAAAAATAACTAGCCTGCACACATGAGGGACCAGGGATGACAATGTTGAAAATCATTCCATTATTAGCAAGAACTCTAAAAGTACATAATGATTTTGCATTATTTATCTAAATAAATAAGGTAAGTTATTTTCTGGCAAACATGTAGCCTCTTTTGGCTGTCTACCAGAAATAACACTAGATTGAAATTCATCCATCATCCTTTCTGGTGTTAAATCTCTGCACAGATGACACTTCAAGCTAACTTAAAAACAGAAAGATGACATAACATGTCAATTTAAATCTTTGTGAACCAGAGCTCTGAGGTTACCTACCACTCTTTGATGTCTTCTTCAAGTACAAAATAATAAATTTAAATTAATTATACAAAATTACAGAAGATACCATGTTTAAAAGGAATTGATGTAACTTACATTAGTCAAACTGTCATATGTTCCTGAGATCTAAGAAACTTCTACCTACACAATAGTCCGTGGTTACATCAGTAGGATCTCTGGAACATAAGCTCAAGTCCACGCTCAAGCCCAGACCTGCCTTTCTTCCAAACTGTTGTACAAGCACATCAGTGGAAGAGCTCAAGGGAAAACTGTAGTTGTTTCATGTTGCTGGACTCACAGATGAGTCACCTAGATGCCTTCTCAGAAGGGTCAAGATTTGACTAATACTATATTTGGGCAATTTACAGGAGTGAAGAGCAGTGGTATCATGCGTACAGGACACAGTATAACCTAGCCCATGGCCGGTTCTATGCTCTGCAAAGTAGAATGTGTATTTCACAGTACAGTCTAAGATGGCAAGCTGTCACTGTCAGTGCACACTAGTTCCTTAGGACTGGACAGTAAAGCTATGTATATGGTAGGGTCATCTGCCACATCTCTTTGTCTGTTGCTATGTCCTTAGATAATACCAAAAGTTCGAAGTCCTATTCAGATTGGAACTTTGCTCAGCTGAGCTCTGCATCCCACACTGGACACATTTTCCTAACACAAGTATACACCTTCCAAGGAAATGTCCTGACTTTGAAGAGAGCTGTCTTACAGAGATCAGGTACTCCAGGTACTCTAAACCTTCAAGTAGGCTTATTTAAAGTTATTTATGAGCATAATTTTAAGAATATGCATATATGAGAATAATTTTATTTTCCAAAATTGAAGTGCAACTGACTAGATGGTCATAAAAGCAAAAAAAAATTATAATTTTTATGAGAACATTTCTGTTGTCATTCTTTGTATTCCTACAGCAATGAGAAACCTCTGTCATGGAACAGGACACAATTGTGTAATACAAAACAAAAAGGTGGTCTGTGAATCAGAAACTCCTTACATTTAATGGAAATTGAGTTTTTTTCCACATTATTGATCAGATAAGAGGTTTCTGTTCTCTGGAAGTATAGAAGAATTCTGAGAGAATGCCAATGTTATTATTTCTTACATAATGGTGTTTTCCGATTTGGAACCATGGCATTGCCAGCTCTAATATTAAAAAACAATCATGTGTCAGGCCTCAAAAAGCACGTAATTTGGAAAAAAAAAAATACTTGGGTACTTTGTATTTGTCCTTTGCTACTTTGCCTAAGGGAGTGTTAAAACTATATCTTTAAAATGTTCTCTGTCAAAACACACACATTTGCAACTGAAAGTAAGTTTTTCTGATAATCAGGAATTTAGAATTGAGTCCAGAAATATTCAAACACACCAATATTTCCAATAAAAAAAGAAAATCAATACTAGTTGTCAATACTGGAATCAAAAAGCCTGTGTTACATGAGTCACTCCTAACTCAAGGGCAGTCTCATAAAGTCCTTGGGTAAGGAGCTTTTGCAAGGAGGGCAAGGTTCATACAAAAAAAAAAAAGGAAGAACACTAAGGACTAACGATGACAAGAATATTATTGTGTGATCTTCTGTGATTGCAACACTGTCATTCAATTTGCATTTATTTCACATTTATTCCGCAGTCTATTTTTAAATGGTTGGTGTCTATATGTCTGACTGAACATGTAGTTTAGAAACAAGATTTAGGAAGCCAAGGTGAAGGATGACAGAGAGGTTTAGAAAATAAGTTAGGATGTGGTATCTGGACAGAATCAAATCACATTTGCAAGGAGAAAATGCCAGTCAGATAATACCTTGACAAAGAAAAGGCAAAGAGGTGATACTTCTTTTTACTATCAGAGATTAGGTGGTCACATAGCAAGTCAAGACAAAAGCCAATATTAGTTTTCTGTGCCTCATGCCTAGGAACACAGTGGAATGTGTTTCATTATTTGCTTAAATCACCCATAAAAAAACAACCTATAGTACTTTAACATTGATGCCAAAAGTCCCAGAGATGGAATACGCGTGTGCTGTCAGCCAAACATCCCATCATTTTAGCAAAAAATTATCTATGGCAAATAACACCCATGTTTGAAGCTCCATTCGTCCCGGTCAAAGGAAGAGAGGAAGGAAGGAAGGAAGAAAGGATATGTTCTGAGACTTTTTGCTATATCTAACATCTCAAGATTATTTTTGCTTCTTTTTTATACCAGTTTTATCAGTAAAAAGATTATTTGGTAGACACGGCTAATCTTCATTAACAATGGTCTACTATTATATTATAACCACAGAATAAAGGAGAGAATTTTGACTTGGCAAACCAGCTTCAAGAAACAGTCAGCTTTTAAAAGTGAGATTCTGCTCCATTAGATATAATATTATGATTTGATGTACAGTTTCTTTGAGGGTAGAAATGAATACCGTCAGATTACAGCAAGGATCTGCAGTTGAAAATAAGAAGAGATCCAACAGCTACCATAGCAAATAAAAAAAAAAAGAAGCATGCTATGATGTTATGCCACATGCACTGCCTGGCATTCATTCAGCTCACTGTAGCTGAAAAATGGCTGTAAGCATCTATGTTCCATTAACATTATGTTAATTACTATCATTGTCTCATCAGTAGTTTGTTTACGACAGCTCTGGGTGACAAGGATACTGAGATGCTCTGTCACAGCCATCACCTGATGAGATTTTTATTGGCATAAGATCTTTCTTTCTCTTAGTTAGCTACATCACAAAACCCACTGTTTCATTAAATGCAAATACTATTGCCCGCTTTTGGCTTTTTGTAAGATTCATATGACTGATATAATAACCCTGATCTGGCATTGCATTAACTGGTTTCTTCTCTAAGTGAGGATAAGCTAATCTATATCTCTTCTGAAGAAATTCACGCTATAATAGTAAAACATCAAAGGGACATGTTGAAGCTTGCTTAATAAATATTTTATTTCTGATTCTTCCACGTATGAAGGATATGAAATGAATTGCTACTGTCTAACTAAAAGTAAATTCCTTAGAAAGGTTAGTACTAAAAGGGAAAGACAGCAAATGCTTAATTATTCTTCATAAATATAATTTGCTTACAGTTGCATTACTGAATCCTTACGCATTCAGTTTAGATTACAGCTTTGCTAATGAAAGTATTCTGGAGCCCTTTCCTAGTTTCCTTCCTTAATTGGCCATGCTAACAAGGATGGCCTTCCCAAAACAAAGTATATTCTAGCCAGGTAAACAGTCCGGAGCCAGATGAATACAGGAAATTAATCCTTTGGTTTTGGTGGAAATTTTGGTACGTGCCATGGATATTACCAAGACCTCTTATATTTATCTAAAATCTAGTTAAGCTGATCTTAGACATGTTAGAAGGATTCAGACCAACTCCCACGAATTAATAAGCACTACATACTTCTTAAGCAATGACACAACTGTGCTAGAGTAGACAGCCTGAACATACTTCTATCTTTAGCTTCACTTCTTCTCTTTGGCAGACACAAACTATGACAGCTCTAAAATAATTTCTCCTTCTTCCTTCATTTTTTGAAGTGGGAAACTCGATACTTTTAGTAAAAAAATAATTCAATTAGTATTTGAGGTTGTGAATAACAACATGATACAAATGATGCTTCAGTAAATTGTATTGTACTAACTACTGGGCTATTTCCATACTTCATCTTATTATCTTCCATATATATCTAACAGTTTTTCTTCTGGCAATTTTAATTATCTTTGTTATTAAATAGTTACATTATGTTATGTTGAACTGGGAACTGGCATTACTATGGGAAAAACATTATCTAACTCTACTTAACAAACAACTCCTCCTTTATCAAATGCTCCTCCAACCTGATTATTTTTATTTCCCATTTGTGGTGTCTGTCTTCATAGAAATATTTAGGTTGGAAAAGATCTTTAAGATCATCACATCCAACCACTAATCTAACATTACCAAGTCCACCACTAAATCATGTCCCTAAGTGGCACATCTACATGTCTTTCCAATACCTCCACCACTTCCCTGGACAGCCTGTTCCAATGCTTGACAATCCTTTCAGTGAAGAAATTTTTCCTAATATCCAATCTAAACCTCCCCTGCCACAACCTGAGGCTGTTTCCTCTCATCCTATGACTTGATGCCTGAGAAAAGAGACCAACATCCACTTTGCTATGACTTCCTTTGACGTAGTTGTAGAGAGCAATAGGGTCTCCTTTTCTCCAGACTAAACAATCCCAGTTCCCTCAGACACTCCTCATAAGACTTGTGCTCCAGACTCTTCACCAGCTTTGCTACCCTTCTCTGGACGCACTCCAGCACCTCGATGTGCTTCTTGTACTGAGGGGCCCAAAACTGAACACAGGATTCAAGGTGCAGCCTCACCAGTGCTGAGTACAGAGGCAGGGTCACTTCCCTACTCCTGCTGGCCACACTGTTCCTGATACAAGCCAGGATGTTACTGGCCTTCCTGGGCACCTGGGCACACTGCTGGCTCATATTCAGCTGGCTGTGACCAATACCTCCAGGTCTTTTTCCACCAGGCATCTTCCCAGCCACTCTTCCCCAAGTCTGTAGCATTGCATGGGGTTGTTGTGACTCAAATGCAGGACTCGACACTTGGCCTTGTTGATTCACATACAATTGGCCCTGGCCCATTGATCCAACCTGTACAGATCCTTCTGTAGAGCCTTTCTACCCTCACGCAGATCAACACTCCCGCCCAACTTGGCGTCATCTGCAAACTTACTAAGGGTGCACTTGATCCCCTTGTCTAGATCATTCTTCTGCTAGATTCATAATCAGAGATGTAGTTATAGGAAGGAAAAGCCACATTCTGATTCTGGTGTGAACGTCATCTTAACAGTATTTAGCTATTAATTTCAAATCATCATGTATCATCATACACCTGTATTTCATTTCATATCTCTTGGACCTGCATTCCAAATGCACATAAATGCCAATCCAGTCTATTTGAAGCTATAGCTGATAGTCTTGCTTATAATCACCAAAAATTGGCCTCAACAAGTCTTTCTACAGTGGAACTGCTTGAGAAACTACCTATGAGATTAAATAATAAAGTCCTTTGTATCAAACAGGAGTTTCCTTTGTACCTACCTTTCTAATGTTCAAGCATGATTCACCATCAGAGGAAGTTATCATATTAAGTACTGCAGAAACCTTATTTTTTAAAAGACACTGTGAATATCAAATCAGTCCTTATCACACAGTCACAAGTAGATCAGTCATCATAAACAAAGGGATCATAAAAAGAAGTCTGAAACTACCAGAGTCTGCTTCATGCAACTGATTTTAATACGCCTTAATAACATCCTGCAAATGGTCATGGACCATTAGCAATATACATGGATGTTACTAAGAAACAATAAGTAAAAAACATATGTAAATTCAGAGTAATAATGTTTAAAATTTTATGCTTAAAAATACTGAATGAAGATAGGGAGTAATTATAACAAAAAAAAAAAAAAAGAAAAAAGGAAAAAAGAGAGGGACATCCCAATGAAGCTGAATTTATAATAGAATTATTTGTCTTCTCCATATGCATCTTTCCAGACACTAGGCTTTGAGATTAAGAGTACTCAGATCAAACATTTACAAAGCAGGAGCCAGATAAATACCTCATCTTCAGCCTATTCTATATATTATTCTTTTTGCTCACATTAGTGGTGCTTTAAATTAAACATCATTATTTAGTTCTGATTTGTTTCCATTTATGATCTAAGTATTTTGGTAACTGAATCTAAAAAATTATTCCAGGCCATTGCCTCAAGGACTTTTGTCACAGCTTGCTTGGCTTATTTATGGCTAAACTTAATTGAGTTATTTGGTAGTTGCGTGCTAGAATCATGTCTGAACAGTTGAAAGAGGCGTCAGTGATGGGCTTTTGCACCTCTCTTCTACTGATTTTCAGTGAATGCAAGATCACACCTAAAGAAAACAGTCCATGTAAGAATAGCCAGTGATTTCTTAAAAGAATTCAAAAATGTTTGAAACTAGCATGTTATTTTCACTTTTGAATCCAGAATTAAAAGAAGAAAAAAAAAAAAAAAATTTTTATATTGACATTCCAGGGAGCATGGCCTATGCTGCCATTCTGTATGTAACAAAACTCACCATCATAAATTTTCTCAACAGGGTTACAAAGCTTTTGTGTTGTGAGTGAGCATGTATTTTTGTTCTGTTTACTTTTGCAAAACTATATTTTAATAGTAAGTGACATGCAAGGTTTAAAGATACATTGGGCCAAGAATTTGGTGAAGAACTGAAGTTCTGGGAGAGGTCTTATGACCTCCAGGCTTCCTCTGCTGATGGAGCCAGATCCTCATAGAACTTCAATCCCCTGAGTTTTCTCCCTTTACTTTGGGATGAAATTGGAAAAGTGTCTCTCCTGAACCCGTAAGTACACTTTTCAAAGAAGAAATTCTGCTTGGCTTTGAACTATGATTAAAGGATACAAGTCAAATGGGCAATGGGGTGAGATTTTGTGTGTGTTTGGTGTGCTTGTACTGAAAACATACCTTTCCATCATCCTTTAATCTATTTATCACTTACCCAAAGGACTTTCCTAGCCTTTTATGATGTCAAGTTTCAGCAAGGAATGACTTTTTATGACCCTATTATAAAACCATAAAAATGAAGGTTTACAATGGAAAAACTAACAGATGTTTATTTCTAGCTTTAAAAGAGGCAGCTTTGGACTCCAGAGTGAACACTGCTTTTATTTAAAAATAGTCAGTCTTCACAGCTATTTGGCATTTTGTTCTGGAACTGTATATTCCGTTTCCTACAGTTTCTTCAGCTAGATCTATCACTCTTACAACAGCACTATTTGTCCAGATACACTGCAGTCTGCCTTTTCCTTATCAAGACGTTCTTATTCTTAGCTCATAAAAATATGTTCTACATTTAAAATTGCCACTAAAAGTTGGGCCAGCGATGAATTTGTTTACAAAACTTAATAATGAAAATATGCGTTTATTTTTGAGTTTTCAATAAAATGTAGGAATGAATTACTTAAAGCTTAAAAATTTGATTTTTAAATGGGTTTCTGGAGACAAATAATTCATAAGTGGTACTAATTGATTTGTTATTTTGGAAAAAAACCCAGAACAAGTCCCTTAAAAATAGGTCAGCGTTTTCAATGACAATTTAATAGGATAATCGGTAGGAATACTTTGTCCTTTTGTTGCATTAATAAGGTAGTGCCTGTAGAAACAAAGATTGAAAGATCATCTTACTGTGAAAGTGAGCGACATTATTGCTATTTAACATACCAAAAAACCTAAGGAACTATTTCTACATATTAAGTAATTATTAATTCTGAACTAAATCCTCTATTTGGTCAAATTTCCAGAACTTTCCTGGACTTATTTTCCCCACATAATATGATGAATTTGGGCTCTAAGCAATGATAAATGAAACAATATACATAAACCTATAAAGTCAGTACTTTTCCTATTAAAACAAGTTCAAAACACATGCCTTGAATTCTCATTATATGATGCTGTGATGGCTGGTAATAGAGAAGCACCTTTAAGGCTGTAAACAGCCAACACCCAAATGCACAGCGTAGCGTATCTGTAGCATACAATACTAGGAAAATTGATGGAGTATTGCAAGACAAGCCCAGCATTACTCATTTGCAGATGTATTTTAAACAGTCATTTCCTATAATCTCTCTGTATTTCCTCCCCTGCTTTTGCTGACTTTCTCTATAATGACTAGATTAAAAGGAATGTACTTTGTCAACAGCAAAGAAAATGGGCCTAATTCATTCTCTACAAATGCAAAAGCTTCTCACAATTTTGCAACAGACTTTTTCTATAGGTTTTTTTGGATACATTGTAAAATGGATCTGTAACAAGAATCCGAAATTATTATGGCTGCTCAAAACAGAATGATTAGGTCTAATCACAATTATGAAACTTCACACAGAAAACAATCCCTGTTGTACAACCCTGATGTACAATATCTGAGGTGTTCTATTTGAATTAAATTACTGTTATTCACAAGTTGGGTTCTGTCATATACTCTTTCTCAGAAGGCACTCTACCCAATTTTGGTGATACTCTCTTGAAAATTAGAAAGGTGACTCAAAATATACACTGCTACAGGAAAGCAGGAGAACAGAGAATAATGCAAAACTACACAGAATTCTTATTTTGATAAACAAATGCTATCCACACCCAGTTACTCAACTGCACTAAAGTAAAGCATTATATAACGGAGTGTACATATAATGAGGGAAACAAAATACTACCAATTAAATTACATGAAATACAACTGAAACAAAACTTTTTGATAGCTGCTGTCATCATCACCAGAATTTCCCTCACTGCAGTGAATATCTGAATCTTCAAAGTATGAAATAGAATTTTAAGTTCTCTCACTCTACCAGTGCATGCACTCATACTCGTGTATATGTAATTCACATGCATTTCTACAGATTTCTATAGATTACATAAATAGCATAAAATAATACCACTGAAAGAGAAATTTTTCAGGGCAGTCACATAATTTATCAGGTTAGGTTGTCAAACTAGTTGATGATGAGCAGGTAACTCCACAGAAATAAGTTCAATCAAAGAGAAAAAATCATAGAATCACAGAATGGTTAGGGTTGGAAGGGACCTTCAAAGGTCAAGATGATACTGTTTACTCAGGTAGTTGCTCACAGAACAGCAATCAGTGTTCAACCATCTCTTGTCGTCTGGAAACAGTTAATTCACAGGTGCTTTTTCACATGAACATATTAACAAAAGTTGTTGAATGTGAACAAGTAGTATAGAGCTCATATTAAATTTCATTTAGCAGATGATTTTATTTTACTAAGTTTTTATTCCTGAATAATACGTTTCTTCATAGCAGAATATAAAAAGGCCAAAGAATGAGTGATACCGTTTCAGTCCTAATGAAGGTATAGCAAAGCTGATTTACAACTGCTCACTTCATATGACCTGTGATACCAGTTCTCATCTTAGTGTCTAATACTTCTCACAATGAACTAAGTGTCAGTGGGCTAGACTCTGTACTAACATGGGAAAAAAGACTACTCCTGTCTAAAGATAATAGATCATAAATATATATAGACTGTCAGAAACATGAAAAAAAACCACAACAAACAAATGGGAAATAGGAGTCTATAAGTTAAATGGCCGTATCAGAACCAAAACTACTACAGAATATTTTCATAGACTTAGAGAGGAACTGCAATGGTGGTATTACAAGAACTTAGCAATTAAGACATGAATGATCTGGAGTTCACAACTGAAGTAAACTAAAGGCAGTTTATAGTTCCCTAGAGTCATAGGAAGACTACAAATTGCCTTGGTTGCTTTTGTTTTTTACCTCACGTTGGCCAACTTAAATCTGGGGCACCCCCTTTTGATCAAAGGATAAAAGACTACAAATTATTTATGATGACAGATGTCAAAGGAAACAAGAAATAACTTCGGAAATCATTGAAATATTTGAGTTAGGACATTAAATATACTTAGGACGAAAAGAGATATGTCATAAGCCAGTGTCTTACAAAATGGTTAGTAAATGAAATTAGGAATAAAAACAATCAAATTGACAGAAATTCTATTTTATGTCATAGGATGTTAAGATTATTTCTTCTTTCTCTTCCAGGCAATATTATTTCCTATTTAACGTACCCATGAATCTACTGATTTTATAAAAGTTTTAAGAGCCCTCATGTTCAGAAAAGTACTTCAAGTTAAATACACACTACAGAGATGTCCTCACGAGCTCACATGCGGAGTTCAGTAGGTATGTTTGGGACAAGGGAAGCATTACAAGGAACACACAGTTCACAAGCAGGTGTACATTGATGTAGACATGTAGCACTATAGGGCTAGACACAAATGAGGGCTTAACAAGACCACGAACAAAATTTGATAAAGTAGGACATGTTGCTTGCCCATTTTTTATTAATCAATTACAATCTACTTTAGGTGAATGATTAATTTATTAATGAAGTTTATTCCTTCAAATGATTCATTAAAAAACTAAGAAATTTATACAGATTCCTCAAATGGACTTCAGTGGCATAACACCAATAATTTCCTGTACGGGCTTAGGAAATAACCTGTATTGTGCCCACTCCATCCTAAGGTTTACCTGAGGGCATCTTTAGGTACCAGTTTCCTGGAAGGAACATGAACAATAAGATACATGCTGAGTTCTGTGCTGAGCTGAGAGGAAAAGAAAGCCAGTAGAACTTTAATAGGTGGGATTAGGGGGAGCATGGACAATCCAATTAACAGATATTGAAAATGCTGACTCCTGCATGGGCATGCAACACACAAGGTAGCTTAGTGAGAGGGATAGTGTCAGGAGCCAAAGACAAGCCAACATTAGGATAGATGCATGTTAAGAGAAAGAGATCTGAAACATTAACATCCTGATTTTTCTTTTCTATACAATTATCAGTTGCAATTACACATCAAAAGAAACAAATCTACCCCCAGTTGCGATGGATGAACATCTGCACTTTCCAGACGTTCTTTTCCACAGGATTTCTTTGCAACAGCATAGAACAACCAATCAGTCATTTAATGACAGCATTATAACCCATTATGTTCAAGAGTCAATTACTCTAAGGCCTTACAGTTTTATCACATACAATATGTCTAAATTGGATGCAATACTGTGGATCAATCAAATTCCAAATTTTATCTGAATCTGACTGTATAAGGCTACAAAGGATTTATATCGGGGAGTGGGGAGGAGGAAGCACAGTCAAAACTACAAAACACCAAATAGTTGATGAGCCCTTAAAGAATTAAATACTTTTTTCATTGATACATAGGCTGTACACAAACAAGATATTTACATTTTAAAGAAAATGTCTGGCATTTTTTCCATTTGTAACAAAGCCCAGAAATCAGCAAATACTGATTGTTTAATCGGAAACACACATTACAGATCAGCATGTAGAACTAGACCATATGTGAAAATGGGATTGTCACAGCAAGGACACTAAGGGTCACAGGACATACATATGTAGGAAATCAGTCTTCATTAGTTCGGCTGCTGGCAGAACAGTTTGTTAGTATTATGCTCATCCATGGATATACAATCATTAAGAAAATGGAGCTATAAGTTACTTTTCAGAAATGGAACACAATATGTATGTAGTCTGCCTAAGGAATGAAGGAATCACTAGAAATACACACCAGATGTATTATTTACAAGTGTTATACTTTGCAGCTTCTTGACATTTGCCTGTTTGTAAAGGCTATGGCTGATAAATCTCAGTGGGCAATAAAAGTATTTATTTCTATACCACTGGAAAGGAGGCTATGTTCCACCTGATGGTCAAAATAGTTGCAACTTCATTATTGGAAAATAAGATCTTCACTGGCTGTAAGTAAGCATTACTCCATCAAAATCAATACTGTTGATTGACTGTAACATGAGAAGTGTCAGAAATATACATCAAAATTTCCTTATAATATCTGGAAGGAAATTAATGTTTTTGTTTTTGTTTTTTAAATCATAACCCACGTACCCAACCACTCATCACTAGAAGTTCTGCATGTCTTAAATGGGTAAAGAATTTAATCAACTTATATGCAAGAATGAATTTATTCAAATACAGGCCAAAAGAGGGGCCAAAAATACAAGCATTTAGTTTTTCAACTGTGGAAGACAGGTGCTGTAAGCAGCACCAGAGGACTGGAAAGGCTACTTGAATATTTAAACAGTATGAAAGAATCTGACAATGTCTGTCAGCTGGGTTCATGATCACGTGGGTCAGATGTGAGAAACCATGTGTTTTAGGGAAGTTAATAATACGACATCAAATACATGGCAGTGTTAGTTAAAGCTGATTTCTACAAATTCAGAAATCACAAGCAATACTCTTGATCTACCATTAGACGGGATTGGATTCTAGAATCCTGAAGTTGACAAAATGTTTTAAGAAATTTAATGGAAGAGAATTTAGTTATGGTTTTGTTTAATAGCATTAAATAAGTACATGCTACCTTTCCCTTCTCTTATCAAGAAAGCTTGATACTGAAGCCACAGCCTTCAGTTTTCAGTGTCATAATTTCAAAAAAAACCCACTTCAATTAAAGTCTCCTTTTAATGTCTTCATGCAAACTCCGCTTTCCGCTCCTCCCATAAAAGCAACATTTTCACATTAGCTCGAAGTAACAGGATAAATGGGACTCGGATTTGACTAATTTTAAAAATTAAAAAGTTAACTTTAAAATACACAAATCTGTTATATGTGCATGATAACTTTAGAGTATGTTTATAGCAAACAACTAGGTCTTGTCTGAATGTGTTTTTTTATTCTTCATACATAACATATGTAAGCCTTCGCAGATGGTGAGTTGCTCCATCTCGCTCTTTTTCTGACTATAGACTGGCCATAGACAAATAAAGATTTAAGTTAGATGTTTGACAGCACTCCAGATGCCACTATGTTACCTGAAGCAGCACTCCTGTTCACATAAGCAAGAGTTAAATCAATTGCTAACCTGGGAATTTTTACTCTGGGACAGAGGCCAGCTGGGATTTTAGTGCTATTTAGCAGCACAGACCAGGGTCTGCCTTCTGGGTTCACCTTGCAGGGTTTTGGTTTTTTATTTAAAAAAGAAAACCTCCTCATATTGCAGGAATGTAGGGCTGCTGGTGCCTGTGATCACCTCTCCATTGTTTCCATTGCACATTATAATTTTTGGTCTCTCATTATTTGTCTTATACTTCTGGTAGCAGGTAGACCAGTACGTAATAGCAGTGTGGATCTCATGATCCGTGGACATTTTTTAGTAATTTTATTGCATTGTCATCTGTGATGGCAATGAATTGAATTTGATGTCCCAGATGTTTCCTTCAGTTTCTGTCTTCATAAATAAGAAAAATACAGAGCAACACTTCACTTCTAGATTTTTACCTCTAGTTTCTGGCCATCAGTAGTTCAGAGACTTTCTCTGCTGGAAGTTACAATAAGACTATAATGTTTAACAGCTTTTGATCTCCATCTTCCATCCGTTTGCTTAAATGCTATGTCATTCTGTGGATTGTCAATTCTAAGTCAGGAGGGTTTGAACTACTCCCTCAGGTTATTCTTTCTGCCTATTTTATTAAAAACATATTTTCACTACTATAGTAAAAAGAAATTGAAAACTAATAGATTTGACTCTTCTATCCGCAATAAACCTTTGGATGGATACTTAATGAGAATGTGTATATCTGGGATAATCAAACAAAGCAGATCCCCTAACCAGGATAGGTTAGTGAGAGAGGAAATCCCTCATTTCTTACTCAGACGCAGTTTCTATAAAAACAAAAGAAAAGTTTTTGTTATCCTATAATCTAGTCATCTCACATTCTCTATCAGATATTACAAGATGTGCATTCTTTCTGACTCAATATGATCAAGTCTCTCCCCTCCACTTTCAGTATCTAAGCTCTCACTGCAGCTTCAGCAGCTTCATTCGGATTCCCATTCCACGTTTACAAGGAATTAGCTTTCTGTAGCCAAACCAGTAATAAACTTGCTGACAATGTTATTAAGAAAGCAGGGCAACCCAGATTACAGATCTTTCTGTGATACCAAAATAATGCATATTCTAAATTGCCATTTAAAGTAAATAGTAAGAATATTAAAAAAAAAAAAAAAAAAAACAAGTCACAAAGTATCATACTTAAAAAAAAAGTAAGAAAATACCCATCAAACCAGGTCCTACAACAGAATACTCACTGTATCAACACAGCTTTTCTGGTACAGCTTAAAATATTTGGTGGGAAGTTCACGACAAATGTGTTTTATTCATTATATTTCCAAATTGGTTTGTGAGTCCCTAGAAGACATAGAGGGACAGATTGGCACTCATATAGAAAGTAGAGAGGCATGGTATCACTGACGTACAGTGTGCGAATCTGAAGGAATGTGCCTCTTCCCATGGCTGTCTGGGAGCCACTGTGAAGACTCTCTGCCTGCTTTAGCTTCATCTGAAGATGAACTGCTGTGGGGTTAATCACAATAATTATGTACTTTCTCCCTCTCTAAGAAGTATTATTTGCTCTGCATCTCAGACTGGGGATTGTGAAGAATGAAGTTGAGTCTGTGCATCTGCTGTTTGCCAAGTGCTGACTTAATCCCCTCCTATCCTGCTGTCCCACATAATTATTTTGCTGAGTGTGGGTGAAGAGGAAGACCTGAATATTGTACATTGCTGTTTTTCTTCTCCAGATATATTATTGAAGCCATTTCTGGAATTGCTGTCTCTTTATCTCCTACTTTGCCATGCAGAGGAGAGAACAGTTTAAACAGCCTATTACTGAAACTATGTACAACTCAAATTAAAAACTGCACTAAGCAAATCGTATCAAGTTTCTCATTAGAAAATATTTTTTATTTACCAAATGTGATTGCACATGCAAGCTTTATTTAACTAGTTTATTATTTTGATTGCATACCTCCAAAATATGTTTTCAACTAAGGTAATTGTGTTAATTTGCATCTTGAAAGGGCACCTTTGCGAAACTGAGCATTTTATCAAGGTTATTCCTGCTGAATCAAAAGAAATTCACACATAGAGTTGTAATAATTACCTTCAGTATTAACATTGACTAGAAAAAGAGGAAAACCAAAAAGCTCAAATCTTCTAACCCTAATACAATTAAAAAATGGAATACATTATAGATTTTCAGTGAGCTAGATACAAAAATAAACTATTTCTGGTTTTCAGGGAATTCTTAAAAACAAGATCTGAACTAACAGGACATGGTAGAGATAGGATTCCTTTCCCCAATCCACAGACAGAAACAAATCAATTGTCTTAGTCAACAGTTGATCAAGTGGTGGCTCTTCAACAGAAAATTTAACAATACATTGCACATTTTTAATCAGTAAAATTCAAATGCTAGATTATATCACTTTAAATTAGTAGAAAACAGTATGAACAGTTACATTCAAGTGGCTTTTGAACATAGACAACTCTAAAAGACTTCTGGTTACTGACTGCTGCCATGCCAGGTAAACCACCACCCAAAAGCTTGTTCCTTCTGAACTTCATACACCCATGAAAAGACCAAATGTCACATAGTGTACATGATCTCTTCTTGGGCCTTGTTCACACATATGCCTCTGCGCAAGGGAACCATAGCACTGATGCTGCTTTTTGGGCCTCTAGACTCTGCAAAACTGAGGTAGGAGAAGAACATGTTAGAGGGAACCAAACTGGCATATCACCGTATTTCTTGGCCTCTACCAGTGAGACAGGTGACTTCCTTAATCTAGAAATCATACCTATGCAATTATCCAATAACACACAAATTAAATAATTTGTAATGCAAAAAAGTGGAATGAAAAATCCAAGTTAGCAACATAAAAAGATCCCTTTGGACATATTCACAGGTGACTAGTTTAATTAAGTGAAATCTCATAAATTAATTACATTGTTCCAAATCTGATGAGTTGTGTCACATTAATGCTGATATAGCCAAGACTAAAAAAATGGGGATGTAACAGTCTGCCTTGTTATCAGCGTGTATGTTGTCACAGCTTCTCAGTGAACTGTGACTGAGATGTATTAGCGGGTCAAAAGGGCAAAGCTCTTCAATTTTTTACAGTTCTAGAAAACGGATGACATTCGAAGAAAAGCTTAGTCTTAGCAGGGGACCAAACAAAGTGGTTTTTTAAATACATATATATATTCTTAAAGAAGAAAAAAGAAAACAAATGCAGGCCTGTTACTAAAAGGCCCTCCTTCATGCTAGGCTTCTTCTATATGTTTATTGTGTACAATTTACTGCTTAAACCCCTGTAAAGCTCACACAATGATTTGGATAAAACCAGAAAGAAAAGTGCTATGAGCCTTGCTTCCTGGAGTGGCAGAGGTTGGACCAGAGGTGAGATTTCAATGAATTACACTTATAAGTGCACATCAATTATAGATAACAGTATAGTTAGATGCATTATTTTATCTCAAATTAGGGCCATGCAATTTGGTATTCATAGGAACTCTCTCAGGCAGCTTTATGCAAGTGTTGGCAGCTGAATGAGGTTGGATTTGACTATATCTTCTTTAAAGCAACAGATAATTAAGTATCTCCCAATCATCTGGCCTCTTTTTCTTCTCCTTTTCAAAAGGTTAACACTTAAATGCTTTAAAATATGAGTAATAAGAAAAAGATGTGGTGACCTGCTAAACTTTCTAACCTTTATTACTCTCTAAGACATTTTTAACATTTAAAGTCCAACAATAATTTTGCTAATGCTTAATATTTTTCCACTTAGGAAATCACACTCTGCTGGCCCTCTGTGGCAAGATGAAGACTCAGGATAGCAATGTAATCAATAGAGGAAACACCACAATAATTAGTAAGTTTGTTGCAAATGAGGAAAGGGAGAATTCTCACTATATATTTCTGTATCATCAACTCTTTTCCCAAATTACATCACATTTTTCACTATTGCATCTCTGTTTCTAGCATACATAAAAAGGATGAAATACTCTTTGATAGTCATGCCTTGGACTGAATTTCAGAGGACATAATTTCAGTCCTAGACTCCCTGGAAAATCATTTACATCTTTATATACCTGTTTCACTATCCTTGAAGACCTCATCTAAGGTCTTATATATTCATGAGCTATGAGAGAGAAATTTTAAATACACATAGAGTTAATGATGTAAATATCACTGAAATTTACATTATCTTCCTTAGTAATTTTGCAATGATTTCTAGGGTGTTTAAGCACAGATTATTATCTGAATGACTCTGGCCTCTAAAGGCAACACTACAACTAGAGATGGGGCAGGACACTACGGATCTGTAAGCGTTTTCTCTTTCAATTTTCTACTGCCCAGAGATGCTTTGGAGTTGGAGCTGGTTCTCTGTAAACCATCTACTTGCAACATGGCAATGTTTCCTGTGTAAGGAAGGTCAGTACAGGCAGTCCTACAGAGAACTGTTATAGTATTTTTTCACTTACTTGCACCTACAGGTCCTTCTTTTAAACTGTGGAGAGCTTACAGAAATAGCCCGCAAGTTGATGGAAGACCATCGTGCTTCTCCAGTAATGCTTCAATTATGGTATTTTACAGGTGGCTTGTGTTCAGAACCCCTGCTGTCCTTGTGCTGTTTGTGTACTTATAAAAGTCAAAAGTTCAAAGAGGAAAGCTTGGTGTGCACCTCATCAGGCTTTGAATTCTAGAGTTGAACACTTACCCCTAGAACACGCCGCCTATATTATCTTTTCCCTCAACATGAGGAAAGAAGGACTTTCAGCTAATGACTGCTACATTGAGTAATTATGTAGTTCAGAAATATTGTAAAAAATGCCAATTTTGGATGCCTTATAATCACTTCTGCCCAACCAAAAATATCTAGAATTAAATGTTACACAAAATGTCATTCAAAGTAGCTATTTACCATGATGATTGTTGTGAATGGTCTTTTTAGAAAGGGAAAACTGTGGTCAATTGTTTCTGAAGTGCTGACCTATAGGCTTATAGAGCCGTTATTGATCAATTTCTGGGCAAGAGCACAGGGTAATAGCTGTCATATGATTTACTTTAAATGATATGAAAATTTGGTTAATATCCAAGGATGATTAAAAAAGACTTAAGAATATTAAAAATATATTTTATAAATACCTTCGTGACTGAGCATATAATATTAATCTAGTGCTGTTAAATCAGTCAGTATTGCATTCCCTTCTGTAAATGACTTAACATTTGTCCTTTTCAGTATATATATTTAGCATACCAGAAAAAATATTCCTCCACTTCTTCCATAATGGTAATAAAAAGAAACTGATTATTTTTTACATATCCATAAAAATTTCCCCACAGCAACCTGAATTTGATTAAGCTGGTATATCAAATATATATATGGAACTGTGCACACAAAGTAGGGCTTACAAGAATGTATGTACAAATTAGATGATTGCAATATTTAATAACTCAGTGAACCCTTGCTAATATAAGACTTTTTTTTCCTGCAGTTATTTGAAATTGAAATAATTTCTAGCCAGAACATGTCGTTCTTTTACTGTTTAAATCAAGCCTCCTTTGTCAACACACTGATCATAACTGCTGTAATGAAACAGCTCAAACCTTGAAAGTTTGCAACACACTGCTGAAATACCAAGTTATACTTCTGAAAGCAATTCTTCTTCTTTACTAAAAGACTAACTTCTGTTGTAAACAAAACTAAAATAACAACAAAAAAAATCCTCTTCCCCTCTTCCCTAGAATAAGACTTCATTCAACTATTCAAAAAATCCTCAATCTTATTAAAAGTGATGGAACTGTAATACTTAAAGGCACTTTAAATGATCCTAGCCTGCACACTTCCCACCTTGCTCTTAGGCCAGGAAGTTAGCTTGAAGAAGCATTTAATACTACATGAATCCCAAGCAAAGGAAATTAGCTTCAGTGTTTTAAAACTTAAGGTCAGTGGATATTGCACTGATCCAATGTGATAGACATGAGACCTGATTGTTTAGAGGTGAACCACTCATTTCACATTCATTGTTATTTTTCTATTGCCTTTATTTGAGTCTAGAATCACCAAAAACCCAGTCTGCATGTGCTCTACAGTAACTGCATTTAGTTTTGTTTAAAATAAAGAATTAATCACTGCCAATATTTTTTTTTTTTCTGACAGTGCTTCAAGTTTGCAGTGGAATTAGAAAATGATTGTTAATTTACACATACAAGATAATTTTATGTGACTTAAGAAAGATTAAATGGAACAATCAGGAGTGACAGTGGAAGAAATTAAATCAGGATATGAATGAGCGCTGTTTTATACTGTAGGTGTTCCTGCAAAACCTAATGCTAATACTTAAACTCATCAGTTAATCACTTCCCATATTCTTTTTCAAATATTAACCTTTTAAAAAGTTGAATTAGCTTAAGAATAACGATATATTATTAGGATTCATTTAAAAAGTCCATGCTGAAAAAGAATGGTTCTCTTTTTAAACAGTTTTTAATTATTATAAGGCTTATATGAAGAGGAAAATATATTTTAACAAGCATCCACACAAGTGGTCTGATTATGTTATTCTAATCTGCAAACCTAATTATCACCTTCTTATGGAGTACAAGGAACAGCTTTAGAAGAAAATTAATGTGTCCTATCAGTGGGACAGTTTGTCACTTTATTAAATAATCATCATCTTTGCAAATAAAATTGTTAGAAGCTTCATTGTATTAAGGAAAAAATAAAACCCCTCACACCATTACATATTAAAATTAACTTCCCACCGTTTCTTTAATGGTCTATTAAGCCTTCACTGTGGTGGATTATGAAGCACAAATGAGGATATCAACTGTTTCTAAAACTGTAAGAAACAAATATGTTCTATGTGCATTTTGTATTACTAAGAGTTATAATTTAGCCAACATTTAAACTATTTTCACTAGTTTCCAACGTTGAAAGCGTATACTAAATGCAAAGTAGATAATGTAATTTTTTTTCCTCTTTTTGATCTAAGTCATAAGCTCTGGGGACAAAACCGACATCTCTCTCTGTCTATCTCTTTTTCTGCAAAACAAACAATTCACATTTTATATTTCAACCTGGAAGACAAAAAAAACCTCCAAGCATAACCTGAAGAGTTGCCAAAGATTCCCCTGGAGATGATATTTATACTGACCTATGGCATGAAAAGTGGAAATCTTGACAGAAATGTTTAGTATATCATTATTTAAAACATTGTTCTACCTAAGACCAAAATTTCACCTCCATATCTTCAAAGGCCTTCTGTAGAGTAACTGCAGAATGTCACAGCTTGCTAATACATACAGGAATCCAGTTTGTAAGCAAGTACAGGGTGATACTTTTCTGCCCTGTAATAAAGAAATCCTATTGGTCTCACCAGTAAATAAAGATTTTCTTTCAGTGGATATTGCAGTCAAAAACTATAGTGCGAGTCATTGCCTTTGGTTTTTTTCCCCTCTCAGGATACATATTACGTACATTTTCCTTAAGTTATTATCTGATACAGTTAAATGTTCGCCTCTGGTGGCTTCTGGGTAAGGTACATCCAGCCATCAAAAATGTCCAAAATTCTGTGATATTATACACAGGACATTACCAGTAGTCTGTAAAACAAGATAATAAGTTTGAAATATTGGAAGGTTACTGAATTTTAATGTACAAGACAGTATTTGAGTTAATGAAACAAACCATAAAGTCAATGTTTTCATGATAATGTCTACCTCTCTGCATTTTTTAACTTATAAATGTGAAGATCGAAAGCATGTCTTGTAATAAAAAGTGAAAAACATAAAAACTCAGATAGATCAGGTGTTCAGTGACACATGGGCTGACCTATTAGAAATAATTTTTTTTCCAATAGGTTTGGGCTTATTCCCAAATCTAAATTCTTGGAGAACAGAACAAGATAATATTCACACTTAGGTATTTCAGAGTGCTCTCAAAAAAGCATAAAAGTGATTAATTCTAGAAAAATAGGATAGCAGTTATTTTGTCAGTAGAGTCATTGCTGCTTTGCTTCATACTTCTGAACAGACTTGAGTGGGGAAGTAACACTTCTCTAAATCTTAATGTCACTTTCCCATTTTTTACAGCATGCATGGGGCTTTCATGTCTCTATGCTTTAAAAGAAGACTGCATTTCTAGAAACGCTCTCAGACTTTGCACTGTATGCCAAAATGTTGGCACAGAAACTGAATATGCCCTCTTCCAGGCTACAGGTTTGAGAGTGCTACTGGTCCAGGCTACTTACAGTTTGAGTGCTTGACTTTACATTGTCAAAGAGTATTCTGGTAGAAGAGTATGCTGCATGCAGCTGTACACCATCTTATAATTTCACAGAGAAGAAAAGTGTTATGAAAAAGATAGACATTATATAATAAAGACTTCTGAAAAAAATAATAAATAGACCAAACAAGCAACACTTAAGACTTCAACGAGGAGACATGGCTGAAAAGTACTTCCCTCTTGCTCTGTCAGCTTCTCCGTTTCCCTTTTTATTAAAACACTAAACCATGAGCATTAAGCAGCTCTTAATTTAGCTTTATAATAAAAATTGAAATCCTTCTTAACCAAGACTATAGTTTTGTAGAAATCTGTATCCTTGATTATTTTATAAGGTGAAGGAACAAAGTCAAGTCAAGAAAGGCGAGGAAAAAAGGAGTCAAAAGCAGAAAGAGAAACAAGAGAAGTCATGAGATGCCAGAGGAAGGAAAAAGTAGGCAAAAGATGAGCGTGCCTTTCAGCAAGAACAAATTTGTAAGTTAAAAATTAATCTCAATGACTTCCTTCACTTCAGACAGTTAAAAAACCTTTGGTAAGGATCAAGAAGCTGGTATAATGGGGAAGACTAGTGACCACTAGCCTGTGATCCAGTGTACTCAACCACTGCACACGTTTTATCACACACTTCAGCCACATCACCACTTTGAAATGGAGCATGCTTCCAGGATTGTGGAGCTAGGGCTAACTGAGATGGCTCTGGGAGTACAAACAAGACAGTCACAGTGGTACCACTTTGTGCTTGTGGTAGTCTAAACCTACTCTAAATCTCAGAACGACATGTGCTCTTGTTCTCCACACAGACCTTCCAATGCCATCCAGCTTAGAAGCAGACCTGCAGTTCATTGTGCAGGTCAGCTGTAACCATCCATGAATAATTTTGAGAAACTGGAAGAGTCAGAGAAGGTTAGCAGTAGCCTTGACAGGCATCTCCTTTCTGTAACTCTAAGTAGTTCTCTCTTTGGCAGTGCTTGCTGTGTCTGACTAATATGCCTCTCCAACAGTGACTGCTCTGCATCACATTTATATACCCTTAGTCCTACAATTTCAGTGTCTGGACATCGTAGGTGATGTCAAAGGAGCTTTGGTAGACAGAAGGAATACTACTGTGTGCACTTACGACATATGCCAGACTGCAAATGCTTTAGATTAGCATCTATGCTTTCTGATTCTAGATTTAACAAAAGCAGTTGAGAACCTCTCATTCTGGTATGCAGATACTAGTATGCTACACATAAACCACCATCTTTGTAGCAGGTGTGTCCAGTTTCCATTATATTTATTTCACTCATGTGAATAAAGTACTGAATAAACAGTTAGCAATAGACTTTCAATAGTACAAAAACGCTTCTTCACAGGGTTAACACCCTGGCAACCTTGTGATAGAGTCAAATTCCCACCTGCTTACTTGTTCTATGCCATAGTTGTGAACTATGGCAATTGTATTTGCATTGTATCCCAGCTGCTATTCTGTTATTTAGCGATTAAAACACTTTCCAAGTAAAAGAGTGCATCCGATTGCTCCTTGTCAGAAGTGGGAACTGAACCCGCATTTCCCTCTGCCTGGCTGAGTGCCCTCACGACGAAGCCAGTGTAAAAACACTCCCATAGCCACAGTGGCACGGCTGCTGTGCAGATTTACCATGGCAAGTTTTTTTTTTTAAGCAGAAGCCTTACTTCCCTAGGTCAATCCACTCAGGTTTAATTTTTAAAAGTCCACAACAATTTGACAATTAAATTTATGTTCCCAAATCACTTTCACTGAACATTTACACTGCAATTCTCTATGAAATCAAAACGTCTAAGCATATTGAAGATTTCATTCAGAGTGAGTTGTCAGTTGCCTCATACCAGCAAGAACGTATTTCTTTGATTAACACACTGTTTTTTCTTTCTTTGAACATCAACAAAATCTTGATAAAGAACTACATTGACAGCTTAACACAGTCTTCAAGGCTTTACTATCAATACCCAAATCACTTAAAAATCTTCTGCTACTTCTGCTGCTGCTGCAGTTATTAATACACCACCATAACTAAAAGAAAAAAAAATCCAAGAAGTATTTTAGCCCGTAAAAGAAAAATCAATGCTGCCCTTGTTTTTAATATATTGTGAGCACAAATATTCTGACCACAGAGAAAGTTCTTCAGTTGGCCATTATACTCCCAAATCACAAGTTACTGTTCCAAAGAGCATTCGATGCCTTTAGACATCTTAATAATTGGCTCAGAAATAGCATGCTGCAAGAGAGGTTAACAGACCTTGCTGTTCCTCATATGGACAAATCTTTATTAAAACCGGCATAACTGAAAGGTTCTCAAGAACCAGGAAATCGTATTACTTGCAGCTGTTCCCTAAGTCTAATTTGAACAAAAAATGGCAAATCTAACATACAGCCTCTTCCTCTGACTACTAAATCAAAATCCTAGGCAGCTTTTACCACATCTACCTACATCACGTGGATTCAAAAGATACCCTGGTCCTGAACTTTAGGCAACAATTCAAACTATTCAGGAAAACAATTTAATGTAAATTTAATACGTTAAAATACTGTATTAATGTCTTATCCTAAGGAACAATATTATTTGCTGGCATATCTCATCATACTTCCAGGGATTGAAACTGGATATAATTTGAAAATTTTTCAAGTTTAATAAATTCCAAGTAATTACTAGGTAACAGTTTTTATGTTCAATGATTTTCTGCTTTTTGTATTCTGATCCATTTTATGCCATGACATATGAACCGCTGCATCCAGCTCATCCTCCCAACCACTGATCAGTAAATGAATTCAGAATTCCATAACTATTGTTCATTAAAACATTGAGAAACAATATCAAAATTATATTGTTCCCCACCTGTTTATTTGCCTATCTTGCATCCTGTCTTGATCATTTCCCCAAAGAGTCCTGGGCCTTTTGAGCGGGAAGAGTGGGGTATTCTGATCCTTTAGCCAATACTCTGCCACATCCCATGTAGATTTGAAACCTTTCATCCAAACCAGAGCTGAACATTAGAGAGCACTCAACAGAAACAGGTAATATACATACAATATGTATTTTCTGAAGTGCAGAGTAGAGTCCAAAATAAACACGAACAATTGTTGAGGCAGGTTACCAACATTTTTAAAATTCTCACATTCTCTCCATCTGACAAAGGAAAAAGTTGAAAGCAGGATACTAGCGCCCTGTGCACTGGTGAGCAAATTAACATCCATTAATCTTCTACTTTAGAAGCAGATGTAGATCAATAGTTGCCAATCATTCAGCAACATACTTACAGGAGAAGCCAAGAGGCATTCTTTCAGCGCCATGCTAGTACACAGAAATACCCTAATACGAGTAAGCCTGTCTTAGGAAGGGCAAGAACATAAAAAAATATATGATTTAGTCTCAAAAGACATAAATGACTAAAACAGTATTCTGAAAACACATCAGATCTCCTGTTAGGCAGACTGTGAAGTGCAGTGAGGGAAAGACAGCCAACATCACTTTAAACTACTTTTATCTTTAAACTTGGCATCAGTAGTAGTAGTGTCACATATCAGAATAAGCAACAGATATTCCCTTTAAATCACCAAGTCAGTCAATATATTTCTCTGGTAATGTTTTTTTTTTGTTTTGTTTTGTTCCTTTTCCTGACAATCTATTTAAAAATGTGTAGCTATTTCACAAACATACACTCACACACGCACACACAAAGATATTGAAAAAAAAATCCATATTTTGGATATAAGTATATAATACAAGACATAAAAAAACCCCAATATATATATTAAAAGAAGATACATTTATATAAAAAAATAAAAATAGAAAATATAATTTGAGTATATTGATGCTAAAGAGAGTCAACACTAGGATAAACACTCCTCAATTTTGGTTATATACTTACATTCTTATCAAGTGAAATACAAAAAAAAGCAGTAGTTATCATTTTACAAGTAAAACTAAACTCCAAAATTATTCTGAAAGCCATGTTAGTAACAATGCAGTTATAACAATAGGTACTATTGCACAACTGCATCTATCAGACAATTTTCATATAAATGCATTACTTGAATTGCTCTATGTCATTAATAAAACAATCTTTTCAAAATATTTTCTTTGGAAGAATATATCCTATGTTAATAAAATGAAGATATACATCAGAACTCAATAAGAGCTTTACCTGAGGGATATCCAGGTATAATGATCTTATTTTGTAAGACACACAGATTATACTTTACTATATACTGTAAGTTTGGAAATACTTCTAGCTTTGCACGTTTCTCAGAAAGGGCTATGTGACCTGTTGCAACAAAAACAAGAGACTTGAAATCAGGTCAGAAGGCAGTTTGATTGTTTACATGAAAACACATAGACATGAGTCAGGCAAACCACATTAAAACAGAATAAAGAGGAAAACGTTATCTGAAGTGATGGAGATGGTGACACAGGCTCTTTATTAGATACATTAAGCACTTAAAATCACTTCAGCTATGTAATTAGCAAAGATAAGAACTATAGGTTATTTAATCAAGGGCTGGCATATTGGTTGAAAGGATTACTTTTCAGGTAATCTATTCAAAAGTGAATTTTGAACAGTAGGACTAAAATAGGGTCAGCAGGATTGGCTAATTTTTTTTTTTTTTCCCCAATTACCTAAGTCTCTCTAATATGACACAAACTAATTTGCCATTTCAGAGTGTAGAGTTGGAAGCCTTAGTTGTAAGATTCTGGATCTGAAGCAAATCTAGGATCCAATTTCTTGTGACTTAAAGCACAAGGCAAGTAAAAGCAAATGGTGTATATCATGTCAGTCTATGCTGTACTAAAGGGGTATTTGGGCTCTTCTCATTATCTATGGGTACTGTAGTATATGCCTGGATAACAACATTTTCTAAAAATAGGGCCTTAATTACTGTAATGAAAGGATTAAAAAAAAAAGCCCCATAAAGCACCCACAGTTCAGAGAAAAGGTTTTCATGTTGTGATTAAATTTTAATTTCTTTGTACTAAAGAATAATGTGTTTATGTTTATTAAATAGGAAGTGTAAAATGTATTCCTAAACAATTCATTTCATTGCTTTTAATGGCTTGGATGTTGTCAATAATATCATATGTAAGTGCGCTGTGGCCACTTAGCAACCTTGACTGGATTTTGAAAGAAGGTTTTGTTGGTTTTGCGATATATATAAGAAATGGCTGCTGCTTAACTGTGTATAAAGCCCAGCATCTGTTGTAAACATGAAATATATCCACATTAAACTTACATAAAGATTTGCCATTTACTTCAGAGATTTGAAAATTAATTGATCCAAAATGAAATTTGAAAATCATCTGTAAAGTTATGTTGTTAGCATTCGCTAGTTCTGATTATAACTTCCCCTCCAAAAAAAAAGCAAGCAATATTTGCTAAAAAACAATTGTATTATGATGCATTTTATCTACTGTGTGCCTGTGAAAATCAGGGATAATAATCTTATTCATTTGTATAGAAATACTTGACCATACTTTATCAGCAAGCAATAAACAGCAAGCTGTAGATTAATAGTTTTGTTACAGTGTTTCTGTTCACTCCCTTCATATGTGAATTTACAAAAAATGAAAGTAGTCAGAAACCTTTTTCTATCATTGTGTTCTTAATTGTTATTTCAAACAGTGTGACTGTTACAAATAGTGGAAGAAATCGAGATTTAATTCCTATATAGTTAAGTTTGCCTTTAATGTATCGTAATAAAAGGCAGTAGTTTTAATTAATTAAAGAATGTGTAGAACATCCCATAGGCACTTCAATCCATAGTAACGGTTCAACGACCTACTCTGACCATTCTGTGATTCCATGATTCTATGATCATCTGCAATACATTTCCTTACCAGCCTGATATAATTTGAAGAAAATTACATTTTATTGACCTTGGCCAATAGCGTATAGATAGACCTGTTGTGAATCAACAGTTTGTTACTTGCACAGTGCGTGCTCGGCCAATCCTTCTGTATGATTGTGTACCATGTTAACCAATCCTTTCTCCTACGCAATGCAATGATTTTCACCCTTTAATACAGCTATACATTTTACTTGACAATTTCTAAAGCAACTGTTCCTGTAATAAATGGCTATCACTACATATCTTTAAAACACTTAACTTTCCTTAAAGGAAAAAAAACCCAAACATTCTCAGATCTTGTCAATATTAATAGTACCTATTTAAGCTAGTTGGTTTTAAAAGTGTGGAATGGCAGATGTTTCACAACAACCCCCTCCAGTGGAAGTGCCCAATAAACAGATAGCCTTTATCATTATAACAGTACAAAACCTGACCCCATTTTAGTCCTGCAGTACTGAATTTGACAGCTGAGGACCCTGAGAATACAAACTTAAATTCGCTGCTCTGCTTAGGGTCTGTTACAGCGCACTGCTTTCAGTGACGTACTTTGAAATCACAGGCGATGCTCAAGACCTAGAGACCCCTACTTAGAATATAATTTATAGAGCACGCTGCCTCTAGTCCTCATGAGCTGGAACCTAAGGCTCGCCAACCACATCAGCCTCCCAGATAGCCACTACCGAGTAACATTTAAGAGAGTAAGAATTCTCTCAAGCAGAGTGGCTTAGCCCATTAGCACTTTCTAGAGAAATGACAAAAATACAAAATCTTGTATCAGAGAGAGGTGCATACAATGCAGACGCAGGCTGCTGTCATATTACTCTGTAGACAACAGACAAAGGCAGACTGAATCAGCCTGTTATTCCAACGATCTTCTTTTGCCCCAGCTCAGTAAATTCAAGCACGAATCATACACTTCAGACATTTTTTCTAACGATGAGCTACCACTTCTGTCTATAACCATTATAACCAAGAGCTAGGTGGAATAGGTTGTTTAACTAAAAGCTATCTCTCACTCATGTGAAAATATTTCACACTCTATCATAAATATTTTTGCCTTGTGTTGCCTCTTTTGAGCACTTGCAGTACTACTGCCTGAGTTCAGAAGTATTGTTCCCTGGAGTCTTACCCTTCTATGAAAATAAACCTGTGGGTTCAATGGGACAGGTAACAGATGTCTGCAATCTGGTCTCTCTGCGGGGCCAGTGTCTTCTTTTTAAGCATTTTCAGCTCAGTCACAACCAGGAAGGGAGGAGAGGTTGAAGGAAAGAGACTGAAACATTTGCATTTCAAGTTAGGAATTTTGTGTTGATGATTGGTATATTCACTGCAAATATGAGTGGTGACTCAGCCCAAGAGACTGCATCACTTAAACAGAAAAACTGGAAGAATAATGAAAATATCAAAACAGTTTTGTTCTGTCCAAAATGAAACACTTTGATTTTTCAATTAAAAGCTAAAATAAGTCAACTTTAAAACAAAGGCTAAGAACATCTGAGAACGGAGCATTTTATTCACCCTATGACATATGATTTGGCTTTTAAACTGAGATTGCCTTATGCAAAAAAAAAAAAAAAAAAAAAAAAAAAAA
>WHYT01016353.1:165393-178704 GCA_009806455.1 Tetrax tetrax | reverse complement strand
ATTTTTTTTTATTTTTTTTTTTTTTTTTTTGAGGTCAGTAAAGATATAATACTATGATAACTACACTGTATAGTTCAGTACTCAATTTGGGACACATGGTAGAACTTGCTAAAGATGAATTTACCTCTCATTCCTCCCACCTTTTTTTTCTGGTGCCTTTCCAGACTAAATCAGTGTCCCGTAACATGTACGTCAAAACAAAAGTGTAACTTTCTTCATATTAAGTAAAAGAACACTTATTCTCCTGGAGATCACTTGCACAAGGTAAATCAGTATTTTCTATTGCTTAAAAATTTCCTTAGAAGTTAAGTGCACAGATATTGGCACAAAATAATAGCAAGTTGAGAGGGAATCTCAAAAGTACATGGTCAGGCACGTGATTCAAACCGAGTTATTAGGAATAGGAGCTTTTTCTGGTTTAGGACTACTTCTTTGTAAAAGATGAAAATAGATTGATGTTCGAAAATCTCAAAGATTATGTACTTAAAACTGTAAATGCAAGAAATACCATTTATATTACAGGGTGCCAGAGAATCAAATTAGCATGCCTAATTTAACTGAACATTATTTTAGAATAGTTAATATCAACTTGAATTATTTTTTGTTGAACATATTCTTTGTTTCGCTGTTTATATTCCAGTCACATAACTCATATGTCTGTTATTCCCAGCATCGAGTCTATGATGTTTACACAGATCTCCCTGCAGGGCATTTTGGCCTAACGGAATCGTTATTTCAACAGTATGTCCTAGTTTAATGATACTGTTACTTGAAATGCTGTCTTTTGCAAGTTTTCTCCCTCCTGGGGTTAACTCAGCCGTTCCACACCGAAATCAGAAAATCTGACCCTACTCTTAATCAGGAGATGCTGGGCAGTGAACTCTGCTTTCTCAAGCACAGGGCTCTCAGCAGTTCAGACCTGTAGAGTGGGCAATGTGACAGCTGAGATTCTGGGTTTTATGAACACATTTAAATCTTAATGTAATGTCAGTAGTCGTTTCTGATAACGTGTGCTAATAATCACATAATACGATTACTTAAAATGGCATATTAGGATTCACTGTTTTGCCAAAAGTGGGGTTGCCACTGTGTTCTCACTTCCACTCTTTTCTATTTGACCATCACCAGAAGATACACTCTTCTCCTGCAGATCCATTTATAGGAACAAATAATGAATTTTTAAAAATCACTCTTAGACATTTATGCCAAATCTTATTTGGAAAACAATATAGAGCCATTCCATGTTGCAGTTTACAAGTATAACATTTTCGAGATATTAAGCACGTATTAAGTCTTTTTCACTGAAATTTAAGCTTCTGAACACAGAAAATCATTGTGACAAAGAGATTTGATTTCAGTTTAATAAGAAACTGAAACAAACAGGTGCTTCATTGAAAATAAATGTCACAAGATAGCTGCTAATCATGTGAAGACTGAAGAAACAACAGTTAATGTGGGTTTTTAATTCACTATTATTTACACATACTTATTTTAGTTTTTCCCAAGACCTAAATGTCTAAGTATCTATAGGCAATTTAGAAATCCACATCTCAATTTATTTCTATTTTTAGTAAGTCAGTAATACTAAGTTTTTGTGTCCAAAATTTATGAACACTGCACAGTTTCAAAACATATCAGTTCCTAATAATTAGTCACCTACTTACAAAGCATTCTACAATATCAGTTAGTAGTTATTAAAAAGTCCTTCTAAACCTTGTGATATGCTCTCATCTTCATTTTGAGAAGGTAAACAAGTACAGAAAGGTTCTGCTTTCACATATGAGTATAAAGTGTCAGGAGTTTCCCTGTTGGTATGCTCTATTTACACATGAAACTTAGGATCAGAATGTCAAGGAATGTCCTTAGGAATTTGAGGATCATTATCAGGCTTTAAAGCAAAAGATTCTCCAACCCCAAACTTAACCTAACTTACTTTAATGAAGCAAGTACAACACCCTTGGGTTTCAAAACCTCTGCCCACAGTATAAAAGTTTCTCTTCAGTGAGGAAGCTTTTTACATGTTCATTTTCAGAGCAGGTCCCTGCATTTTCAGTGCAGGGACTTGCTTTACAAAACTGAACAACAGCTGTGGGAACTCAAAACCTTGGAAAATCAGACACAAGAAAACTAATGTAAAATCACAAAATAATTATTTTTTTAACTCACGAGAGATATTCATGTGTGACAATGTAGGATTTTCAAACGAGAAAGTGAGATTTACTATGGAGCCTGCTATGAATCTGACTTGAGTTGGACTTGCTGATTCTAAATAATTTAGATTGCACAGAAAATTCCACACCCTGGTGAATTAAGTCGTGGTTTAGCAGACATCTAAAAAAGGATTTTATTTTCACACGCTGCAGGAAAACGTTGCTGCAAAATATTACGGAGTGTTGCCACATGCAAATAACTGTTAGTGGAAAAAACTATTTGTGAACTAACATAATTTGGAAAATTTTGTTCAACAAAAATAGAAATCTACATTTCCTTTCTCACCACACAAAAGAAGAAACATTGTAAAACATCAGTCTCTATTACAATACTTTGCTCAAGTCTTTATATCCTTTTTTAGAAATACATAATCTTTCTGAATAGTCTTTCAATACCCAGAGAATCACTGCTTTTTTAAAGTTCTTTCAATATCACAGTATCAAAGCACATAGGGACTAGAACTATATATTTTTGTAATTAATTTCCTTAAGATAATGTTAGAAACATCAGGTTCCTTAAAATATAGATGAATTTCAAGGTGAGTCTGCTAGCAGATGTTATTAATGGCGTATGATTTATTGTGACATGAAATCTGATCTGAAACTCATGTTATTAGCTGAGCTTTTTATAAATTATAATTGCCAACTGCTGAAAATATGCAGAAAGACCACTGATAAACTAGCTTCGTCTTCAGGGCCTAGGATATCTGCATTTGCTAAATGTCCAATATCTCTAGTCCTGCTGAACGAGTATAATACATCGGGATGCGAAAATCAGGTTTGAGTTCAGATCTTTTCATAGTATCATTCTTTCAGAATTAGAAGCATTGGAGGTAGGAAGAGGAGGTTTTAGAAAATAAATGTTAACTCTGGAACCTAAACATATGCTTAGGTTCATAGTATGTCATTGCAGAGATGCTAAACAGATTGAGTATTTAAGAAAAACAGTCCTCATCTCTGACTGTTAAGTGTTTAATTTATACTTTCAACATGAAAAGATTAAGAAGTTAGATAATATTCAAACATATTCAAACATCATTCTGTACAGCTCTAAGATGACAGTATAAACAGCATATTTTATCACTGAAAGATCTACGAAGATTTGCATCTACACAAGACTTTTCAGAACACCCCGAAGGAAAACTAAAGAAAGTCTACGAGTAGGCTCACAATGACAAAATATTTGTGTTAATAATTATTTCTAGATATTCCCTGTTTATTCCCAATAACTTCATATCCTACTTTCCTCTCCCCATGTGCCTTTAAATGTTAATTAAAGTTTCTGAAATGTTGCTTTTACCCACCACAACTTATGTGCTAAATTACCTAAATGAGAAGAGACAAACATAAGCATTGCATTATGAATATTATCTACTGAACAAACCAGATATTGAAAGAAGGTGAATTTACAGTACGTGTTGTAATACATTTTTAATCTCCAGAAAAGCTCTGAGATAACATTGCAAATGCAAAAAGCAACACAAGGAACAGATGCAAAGTCTCATTCCTGACTTTTTTACTTCTCCAAAGTTGTTTCATGATAAAAGCATTTATGTGTAAAATGGCATTCACTTGCCCTTACTAAGAGTATATATGGAAGAGCCCCCTGTCAATATACCAGTATGCGTGTGGAATGAAACATAAGGATCACCATCTGCAGCTGTCTAATAAGTGTTCTTCAGTGCCTAATGGCAAAGTGTCAATTTAGGGATGCTCACACACCACAATGCATCATCTTGTCCACGCTAGTCTTACCAGTTAAACATTTTGCATGTGAGAACAGTTTATTTATAATGCTATTCATTTCAATTGAAATACCAGCTATAAAACAGTTACACTACAAGCAGTCTGGGAGCATATACTTAATATAAAATGCACCAATTTCCTCTCTTTTGTAAGGATCAATATTTTAAAGGATGTGCAGAATTTAACCCCTCACAGAACATACCTTAATAATCTGGAAAGAATCTTTTCATATGCAAATATTTTAAAATTCTTACCTACTGTTGAACTTCTCTGGATGTTTTTCTCTCATGATATGGAATCTGTGGGCAATTGAAGCATCCTAACAGGAAAAAGAAAATCGTAAATCTGTTGTGTAAGGAAAATTGCAAAACAGAAGACCAAAATGGTAAACAAGGCATATCATTTGTAAGGTGTTTTGTGAACAGTCATGTTCAACAAGAACAATACTCTTATATCTTAGAAAGCTTACAGGTAGACCGTTCCAGGAATGGGATAGATCTGAACTTAATAATTTATTACACTTGTTACAGTCTCCATTATTCCTTTTTACAAATCAGACATGATAGTTAAGTTCACTGAAAGTGTCTTCTACAGCAAATATCCCAATCTGGTGAAGGTTTACAATAAGACCTTTCAATACAGTTCTTTCTTGTAGGAATACTGAAGTCTATGATATCTATTCCTTTAGTAAAGGTGAATGGTAAGTTCAGCACTGTTACTTTATATGCAAGTAGATTGATATTTGCATATGGCCACTCAATAGCTTTCTCCAAAATTTGGTAGAAAATGAGAATAAATGCCAGGATATGCTCCATTTGCTATATGTCAAGGTATGAAATCATCTGAGAGAAAAAATGAAGTAATATAAAAAAGACATTTTTAATTAAACATACTTTAAAAAAATATATTAAAATGTAGTAAATTATGCTAATAATACATTTAAACAGCATTGCTAATAATACATTTAAACAGCATGTATGTCAAATGAAATAGCTGTATGAAATACCTATATGTGTATAGCATTTTTAAAAGAATCAAACCATTATGGTGGGAGTTGCTGAAAATAGAATATTTGGAACTGTGCTAGAATCAGCTTTCACAGCATTTCCTTATCTCCTTTGTAGGTATGAAAATAATGTTTTCCTCATTCTAGATCATGTAATATTTATTTCACACACTAATCATTAAAAATTTACAAACTTGGAATTAAGAATGTCAAAAGTTTTTCATATTTTAATGTATGTATTAAATTATGTGTGAGAGTATGAAATCTACCAACTCTTTAGCCTTGCAGGAGATAGTAAACACAGAGAAATCCATTTGGATCCTGTTTTTAGAATTATGTCTTAAAACGCTACAAATATAAGAATATAGATATAAGAAGAGTTAGTTCAGTGAGTAAGAAATTTAAATGAATTCCACTTTCCATGTAAATAGAGTTTGACAAAACTACAGATAAAACTATCAATATGATCAACTATCATGCTTATGAAAAAATACATTATTTACCAACTTAAAAATCATGGAAATACAAAATTAAGAATTTGAGAGAAGTATTAAATTCAGTATGAAATCTATATGTGACAATATTTTAAAGGATTTTCAAATAATGAGATTTAGCATTGGGGAGAAAACTAAAATTATTTATTTAAATTTTATATTACTGTTGATTCAAAACATAACTAAAATATTTTCTTTAAATTAGTTTTTATTTAAATGAATTCATGTTAACATAAATCTCAAATAAGCAAGCAAGTATTTAGTAGAGATATATTGGCACTCACTAATATCAAAAATGGCTGCAACACTTTAAGTCTAAAACAGTTTTTTATTTACTAAAACGTTAAGCAAGACATGCTCCAGAGAGCAGACTAGTCCAAGTTTCCAGGTTTGGTTTACTTTTAGGTATTTTGAAAAAATAAATGTACTAACTTCAATACCATGTCAAAGATAAAATTGTTCAGAGAGATCGGTAATATTTAAATAAATTTTTTAAGATTATGAATAAAAAAGGAATACATAAGTCATAATATTTTACACACACACAACCTATGCAAGATGTAGCATAGTATAAAATTTTTAGGCAAAACTTGTGATCATTGGTCAAATAAAATTAGTTTGCAGCACCACTAAATGTATTTGCTCTATTGAAATATTCACTTTTATTCATGACCTTGTTATGTAGTTTCTAGAGACGTACATAGTTTTTGCTTTATGCACATCACATATTTATTTATTTATTTTTCTATTATCGCTAAGAATGGTATTATCATTTAACATTTAACTGTTCTACAAGGAAATGACAGTTAAAATCCCTATGGAAAAGACTGGTGTTAATCATAAAATACCTTATTTTTCTGTCCTGTCATTGAAAGTGTCACCTGAAACTTCCAGTGCTATATCCTCAAACTGCACTCATCGTTACTTTAAATTTATTCGTACCTGCAATTTTATAAGGCAAATATCCAAAGATCCCACAGTTCTTGGAGATGGATGTAATAAAGCTGACAGTAAACCCAGAGACATCACACTTCTAAACAAAGCCTGCCAGCTGAACTAAAATAATAACTCTGTTAACTTTAGAAAGACCCATCTTTCATACTTTATCCCACATGAGATATGCCAACATTAGAAAAGTATATTTTTAGCCAGTTCTATATGAAAAAGAAAGAAAAGGACTACTGTTGTAGTTAACTGTTCATTTTCTACAGACTGAAGTAAAAGACAGACCCAAGACAAAATGGATAAAAGAGTAGTAGCATATTTGACAGAAACTAGGAAACACTAATCAAGGACTAACTGTCTAATGAATGAAATGAAAAGGCTAATGTGCTTACTCATGCATAACAAATGCAAGGCACAAACAAGCTAGGGATCAATGCCCACTGCAGATGGCAAACAGGCAGTTGTTTCCATGCAAGGTTGATTTGATCAAAATTTTCCCTTGCCTGAACATTTTCTGACTCCAAAATGGATCAACTAACTTAATGAGCTAAGAGGTAAAAAAACATAATACACAAAGCTAATTTGGATGGGCACAACACAAGACAGGCATACGTCAGACCAACTTCATACAAAAATGGTTCAAAGGCTATTTTTATTAATGGAGACTGTAAACCAGAGTAGTTACTACACAGAGATAAGCTTGAAAGAAGGGGAACTGCTAAGGCTTTCTTCATTTTATACTGCTCAACTGCTCTTCTGCACTTTTCATTGAGTCCAACATAGAGGGGGTTTAGATTCCCTAGCACAGGGACCTCTTCCCAAACATAACTCCACACTATAGGAAAATCTGACACAAGCCCATGCTGGTTGTGTGTTAGCAAAATAATCCTTCGCTTTAGGGGAAAAAAGAAGAGGAGAAAAAGAAAAACTACACTGACTTTTCTGTTTTTCAAATGTCTATCATCTTTTATTTGTTAAGATAGTAGCATGCATCCTAGTATAAATAAATGAAAAACAATCGGAAGAATTAAAAGCAATAGGAACTTGAGAGGGGTGGGAATGAAGTTCTGTCTCCTAATAGCTGCAAGAATCACCAGTGCCATCCCTTAATCCTGCAGAACTGCCATTAAAAGTTTTCTAGCCTAACCTATTGCTGGACCAATGGAAAATTAATCTCTTTTTTGTGTCACAAGCTATATTAAAATCACGTAATTAACTATCTTGAGAAACAGAGCAATATCCATACGTATGGTAAGTTGCTCGTATGGTAATATTGCTTGCATATTGTCACCTTAATATGCTGACCTTTCCTGGTACCTGATATTGTGGATGGCCAGTAAAATATGAGAAATTACTTCTGTATTTGATAACGAAACTGATGTGAAAGAGAAAATTTAGGAGTCAGTAAGGTCAGTAAACCCCTTCATGATATTACCTAGCAAGGTAACAAGTGAACAGTTTTTTTCAATCAGATATTGGTCTATAATTAATACTGCCTCCGTGTATTATTTATTATTTTTTATTAAATCAATATGTATGCTAGCCTGAAATACAATTTTCCAGCAGTACTATACCTGAATCAAAATATTTTCCATTTTTAAAAGTAACACACCATAAGCACAGACAAACATGCCTAAAATTTCCAAGAGCTTTATTGTTAATAATAACCTGAGGAGACACAATGCTGTCAGGCCTGTTGCAAGGAGGAAGGTCTTACAGGATCACTGTAATATGAAACTAGCACCTTTCCCTACACCCATGCTTCAGTCACAAAGCTCATTTTATGCCTAAAGCATTGTATTATTTTTCACCAAATCATCCAAGAATTGAGGTTTTTTTTTTTTCAGGCACACTTTTGCATCAAAATTAATGCTAGTTTGCAAAGTAAAGCAGACTCAAGTAACTAGACAATTTTGTGTTTCTGAGAATATTATGATTCTACGATTATACGAATATTTGAGTTGCATGTTACTATTCTAAAATATTTAATCCCTTTTTTAAGATATCCAATATTTTTAGTCATTTAAATGTCTCATGCAATGTATGACAATAGCCTAGATGATGATAATTTCTCTGAGCTTTCATTTCATAGTATCATCAATGTAATCTGATAAAAAATACCACATCTTCCTGTCTTTTGTATGCCTCTGTAGTTGAGATGTTTTCCACTCACTACTGTAGCATTTTGAAAGCAGAGATGAAGGAATGGGTGTTTGAAGAACAGAAAATGCAGTTTATCCCAGTTTAAATTCTACAAAATTGTAAACAGACTTTTAAAAAACGGACCTCTGAATCTCCAAAATATTCAACCCGGACACATATGTGATGAACATGCAGACATGCACACACACATATACATATATATATATATACACCCTTAATTTCAACCTGTTCAGAGTCTGAAGTAGCTGGACTACCCTTCTTATATCTTAGGTTTGTTTAAAATCCTGACAGTGAAGATAAGATAGAGGACAGACAGTGCATATCTGAATCTACTCCTAGGAAATGGAAAAAATATTTTAATTGAACTAGGACATTTCTCAAAGTGACCTGCCAAGAAGAAAAGAAGCTTAAGTTGCTACACCTCTTTAATACCTTATGATTGACTTACACACATATATATTCATCTTTTTAATGGGTATTAGCATTACCGGAAAGCAATCTGAAGCAGTCTTTTCAGAGGAGTAACCTTATACATTGCGAATAACCTTATAGAAAGATTAATGCATTTAATATATGTCTATCTATAAGCTTGCTGTGATTAAAATTTCCATTAAAAAATAATTTTTATGCTGGTGAACAAACAAATGACCAATGTGCATCTTCTTTGGATATAAATGGTCTGATTATTTTTTTTCTAAGATGCTTCTTTAATTAAGGCTTAATGGATCGACAAGGCTAGGAAGCTTAAGGGATAATTCAGCAACCTGTAATCTTTGGATCAGAATGCAAATCTAACCTGAACAACCAGTTAGCTCACATCAGTTATTAATGTGGAATAGTACAGATGTACAAAAAATATAGTTGAAAACAGATTAAGAAGAGTTTGCTATAGTGGTGTAAGACTAAAAATTATTTACTAGACAAATAAACATCTTACAATTGTGCATTCTACTTTTTGCACATACACAAAAAGCAAAAAAAAACATAGATACATCCTTTGTTTCAATATTTCCCGCTCTACAATAATCAACAGTCTCATGTAAATGAATAATATGGCTAGTACTGACCCATTCAATGATCAGTTCTAGAAAAAGGTACTCAATAAGCTTCAGGTCTTGCCTTGTTTGAATCAAGCTGTCATTTCATATTTGACTCTCAGGTATTTTTGATTAAATTACACACATTAACCTTCGAGACAAGGTAAGAGATTTTCCAGAAAATTTTCATTAATACATTATTTTTTGGTGAAACACTAGTTACTATAGTCATCTTAGTTTCTAGTGCTATTCTGAGCCAGTATAGCTGAGAAAGGTGATAGCTTGAGAAGGTCAGAGAGATTTCAAGCTCTTTTTGACACAGCTTTACTGAAAGATAATGATAATTCACTTTCGTAAGAAAAAAAAAACTGAGCAAAAAAATTCTGAGAAACTTGTGTTCCAGGTTTTCCAGGAAAAACACAGAAACTGTCAAGATAATGCTATTCATTTTGTCAGTGATATTCTTGACAGCCAGCCCTCTGATGGTCATGTTTAAATACATTTCAGCTGTACATGTATTACTAAGTCAAGTGACGGTTCACATATGAAACACTCATTTAAACCGGTAGTATCTCTAAACTCAGGATGAAACACCAGCAACCATAGTATTTATAGATGATAGTCAAAAGACCAGAGGATGATATATTTTGAAATTGTAACAAAATATTTGGAATAGCCTTCAAATGTAAGCATATTTCCTCTCCCTTTTCGTTTGAAGTCAGATCTCTGTTGAGTTTCTGATGTTATATAGACATAATTTGGTACTAGAAATGTTTCACAAAGTGAAACCCATTTTGCAGGATATGATGTGTTTGTAAAAAAAAAAACAAACAAACCAACAAACAACCCATCCCTATATTCTGTCTATGTATAACACTATAACATGTGGACATGTACACTCATCAGAGTTTACTGTCAATCAGTTCATATAGGGTGACCATATGTTCCAGCTGCATAGAGACCAATCCAGGGACCAGTCCTATAAGACAAGTCTTTGTACCAGTATCACAAGGACTTTCTTTGAGAAGATATTTTGGTTTTCAGAAACTGACACTAAACTTCTATATATCTATATTTTAAAGTCATTAATCAAATTCAAGGACCATCAAAGATGACTGGGAGATAAGGCAGTTAGGTTATTATCAGACTACATGACTAAAACTTTGCCCCATGAGTCAATACAATGCAGAGGACATGTACCCTCTAAGATAAACTCTGCTGAGGATACACTGTATTACTGAGCACATCATCCTTTCTTTATATTTGGTCACCCTAAATTTACTGTAACTAGAGAAGAGTTCTTCTAGATCCATGCTGAGTGTTTATGTGGTCACTAAAAAGAGAAGAAGAAGAAAAGTGATCACATGGCAATTAGCCAACATAGCCATATAGACAGTGTATTAAATATTTTGTATATTAAAAAGATCTCTGTGGTAAACCTTTAGTAGCATTTCTGATAACTGCTGATGGACAACTATGCTGAAATTATCCCAAATTATTCTGCACAATCAAGGACACAGCTCAGACTGAAAGTCAATATAAGCAATACAATGCAATGAAATTGGCTATTGCTTTAGCTGTTCTTCAGAAACACAGAGCAATAGCTCACAGATGTCTTCAGGAAAAAGCATAAAAACAAAGTTTACATTAAGAGCTTGTCCAGCTTGAAATTAATGTCTAGATTTTAATGTCCAGCACTTTTGCAGTTCTGAGGAGAGAAAAGTGAGTAATTCTCCCCAAAAAATCAATTACTAAGCATTTTTTTTGTGTGTGTGTGTGTAATACTAATTATTGCCATTTCACAAAAAAAAAACCAAACCCATAAAGAAAAAGGCATATTTGGGATAAGAAATAAATGCCTGCGCACTCTCTTGAAAAATTAAACTCAACTTATTTATGGTTTTGAAACACTGTCTTAACAAAAAAAAAACAAAACAAAACAAAACAACTAAGCAAAAAAATCAAATCCCTTTGGGTATTTCCATTTTGAGCTTTGTTTAAGCTGGCACCAGAGTAGTATTCTCAGGGGCTAAATTCAGGTCCTTAATTTAGGTGCCTAGACTAGCGGGATGATCTCTCTCTCCTCCCAGTATGCTCAACAGTAAGAGCAAAGCTCTTTGGAAAGGTTCTTTCAAAAGGCATGCAGACAAGTTTCTGTTCTGAATTGTCATTTGGAAATCTTTTGTTATTAATCATACAAGAAGCCAAGGACATCTAGTTTCTTAGCTTTCTGAAGCTATGCCTGAAATGCAACAGTTTGAGCAGTCTTCTGAAATCTTCACACTGGGGTTAAAGCCAAATCTTGTAACCTCACCCATTTTATATGCTCATTTGCTTGATAGGGATCAAATAATAAATGTTCACCTGACTTCTCCTTAGCAACATCCCATAACTTGTTAGAGAAAGCCTTGGCAACACAGCCTTAGAATTTTAATACATATTTATGTTATTCATTTGTTTCCATAGCAGATATTTATTTTTATAAGAAGTATGCAAACCACTGCAACATCTCTCATTGATTTACACTCTGAAAGAACATTCTTCTCTTAATTGAAAAAGGTCACTGTTTTCCTCATTCATTTTGTTTTCAATTTGAAATTTAAATTTTTGCGTTAGAATATTATTTATTATCTTCCCTACTGGACAAACAAATATTAATTTATAAAATCCCCAACATATTCATAAATTAGGGCTAGATGGCAGATTATTTAGCTACAGATGTTCTCTCTCTCTCTCCATTGATTCACGACAAACTGTTTATGATCCTCTCCCTCACATCTTTTATATGTGTCTTTGTTCTTTCTTACAGGCCTAAAAGCAACTTTCTTGACTTTTGCTCAATATCTGCATTTGTTCCTGAATTGCATCAATCAAAATACTTTCTGAATCCTTCTACTTTATTTTATTGGTTTTGACTTCACCTGTGTTATCCCCAACTAAGCAGAGATAGACCTATCAGATACAGGTTTTCTTCATTTCCTCATAATTTAGATTTTTATTTTAAAGTGCTTTTGATTTGTGTCAAACATCTTCCTTGGAAAGATTTCAGGATTACTCTGTTCACCTTTTCTAATTGCTTTATCATTGATATTCTTCACTTTCACCATTTTCTCCATTTGACTGGTGGCAAATGTGCCAAACTTTCGGGTTTTTCTGTCCTATAAAAAGGATAATTAACTTTATCTGATTAAAAAGCTCTTTACCACTAACATCAACTCTTTCACTTTCAGGAATTTCTCCCAGAATCTTTTCCAGAACTCCCCTCTCTGGCATAATTTTCCAGGATCAGTGTTAGTGCCCTTTTCTTCTATTCCACCCCCCATTTTCTCCCTGAGCTGATAAATTCACAACTTGTCTACCCTGCAGGAGAAGGAGAGCCCTGCCAATACCACTGGCCTGCTTATTCCAAGTGAGCATCTCCAGTGATGAAGAAGTGATGAGCACAGAGAGTCTGTGGACAACTAAGATATTTGTTCATTCTATTTAGCATAAGAGTTACGCTTTAAAAAACACCTTCCTCAGACACTTTTCCCACCATCTCCAAATCTACCTACGTCATAAGGCTAGACATTCAGATGTGAGATCCACCTATCAACAATGTTCTGGCCTAGAGGCCTTTTTTTTTTCCATTTGAGATTTCCCCCTCCCACCTCTCCCTCCAAATACTGTTCAGTTGATACTGCTTGTATGATTTCTTTTCTCTCTTTCTT
>WHYT01016353.1:120439-153519 GCA_009806455.1 Tetrax tetrax | reverse complement strand
TCACTTTCAGGAATTTCTCCCAGAATCTTTTCCAGAACTCCCCTCTCTGGCATAATTTTCCAGGATCAGTGTTAGTGCCCTTTTCTTCTATTCCACCCCCCATTTTCTCCCTGAGCTGATAAATTCACAACTTGTCTACCCTGCAGGAGAAGGAGAGCCCTGCCAATACCACTGGCCTGCTTATTCCAAGTGAGCATCTCCAGTGATGAAGAAGTGATGAGCACAGAGAGTCTGTGGACAACTAAGATATTTGTTCATTCTATTTAGCATAAGAGTTACGCTTTAAAAAACACCTTCCTCAGACACTTTTCCCACCATCTCCAAATCTACCTACGTCATAAGGCTAGACATTCAGATGTGAGATCCACCTATCAACAATGTTCTGGCCTAGAGGCCTTTTTTTTTTCCATTTGAGATTTCCCCCTCCCACCTCTCCCTCCAAATACTGTTCAGTTGATACTGCTTGTATGATTTCTTTTCTCTCTTTCTTTTGCTGCTTAGTTTTTTCTTCATATTTTCTTTTTATTTCTGTAGCCTGCTATTTAAATACTTGTGCAAAATATGCGGAATGGCAGAACAAGCTCTGCTTTCCATCATGGAATTTAGGAATGCTTAGGTTCAAATACTGCTGGTCCAGAAACACAGTTAACTCAAGCATTTTCTTTTTTCTTTTCTTTTCTTTTTTTTTTTTTTGCATTATTGCTCTCCACAACTTTATGTTGCCAATTTTTCATGCAGTCTTAATCTTACCTACACCATAAACTTCCTGTTAAGTGAGCAGCTGTAGAAGACTCCAATATGAGAAGAAAACCAAGTCCTTACTGCCAAATACCTGATATAACTTCTAAATAATGACATATCAATTCAATGGAAGTGCCACGTACTGAGGGCAAATTCTTTTGTCTGTAGTTTGAGTGGGTGATGTTGCAAGGATTTTTTTTTGCCATTTGGCTTTCAGTTTTTGCCATCATTTGGTGATATGTCTTGATTTGAAGTCCTGGTAAAGTGTATAAGCTTCCTAATTCCCACACAGGCTTCTACAGAGGTTCCTTCAAGCTTTCTTCCTCCTTTCTCCTCTACTGATCTAGGCCACGTCCTTGTACCAGTAAGCACTTTAGATGCAATTCAGACGTTAAAGGTCTGCCAAAGTATGACAGACTGCTGCCTTGGTGGGGGAAGAGTGAGAGGTAACCTACTCTTTTCAGGCATTCAAGCATATTAAATATTTGTACAGCCTTTGAGGGCTTCCGAGGTCTGAAGAAGTAGCAGAAGAGTCTAACAGAAGTACCTACACATGGCCTGATTCTCCCTAGTGATCACAGCTAATGCAAGAGCCAGATTGCTTTAGAGTAGACAAAGGGAAAATGGTCGAAGAGTTTTGTATCAAACTGAGACAAATCTATTTAACAGGTAGTTCGAAAATAACTGGGCAACTGAGAAGCCTCCAGGAATTATGAGCTAGATTTACATGAGCTGCTCATGCCAAGCCTATCCCACCAGAGTGGTTTTTCTGAGTATCTAAAAGGGTACTTCAGAAATAGAATTAAATTAAACTGTTCATAAAGGTATTAGACTAAAAAGATTAGACCCTAACAGATCATCTTGATTACACACTGGTTTTACTGCTACTCTTACTCAAATTTGTAACTTTAAAGGTGAATGGATACTAGTCTTCATCCAAAATTTAAGTGGTGAAACTCCTTCCTGGAGTGCAAAACCTAGTCACACACTACACGGCAATGACTAGTATTTCCATGAAAAACAGGAGGTTAGTATTCTTTGAAATATGCCTGCTATCCCCAAAACTTAATATAATTAGTCCATATAAACAGTGTTTGATATCAATTGCTTTCAAGTTAAATAAAGCCTAGGCTCTACAGTAATGCCTATCTGAAATATAAACTAGACTAAAAAATGGAACTTGATGTAATCTTACCGAGCATTTAGGGGCTGAAAAAGGTATTCTGTACGAATAATAGGATCCTGTATTAAAAAAAAAACCAAAACATAAAACATTCTGTGGCTTATAGAATGAAAAGTTTTCTCTAAATTTAATATTTGGATATATAGAAAAGAGTTAAAATATGTCCAAATACAAATGTGTTTATGGTAGGTGTAGTAGAATTTTACAAAGTTGCTTCACATATATTTTCCTCTTGAAACAGATCAAACATTCTCTATAGCTGCTTTGAATAAATAATTTAGGTATGTAAAACATCTTACAGAGATGATCTACCCAGCTTACAGCACACAGAGGTTATGCATCACCTATTTTTGTAGTTTCTGGACATTAAAAGGCTTTGAGGTTAAATGCATTTATTTATTCCACAGAGAGATTCTTTTACGTGGCATAAAGGGAATAAGTCACAGGTTATTATCAGAATGTTGATACTTAGGGACAACAAAAAATTGTTCTTTATTGTACTGAAGGCACTAGTAATTAAGAACCATGAACATTTTTTAACAAAACTAACATGCAATTAAAATTGTCTTCACCTGAAGAGGGAAAAACACCCAGCAACTTTAGAAACTACCGATTCTATATTTCACTACTAGTTTATGCAATACTATTTCATTATTAAGCAATCTCACAGTAAAATTAAAAATATGATTCTTGAAATCCTGGAAACCTCACTAAAGCCCTTTGCTATGATTTCACACATACAGAATTTTGAACCCAAGAAACAAAAACGTCCAAATTGCTGTAAAAGTGCTGCATTGGTCCTTCAGAGAGGGCTAAATAAATGTTTTTGTTGCCTTTCACGTGCCATAGATCCAAGTTTGCAGAAGACTAGTGAAAAAGTATAGAGAACTGTATGATGAGTGGAACTGAGAAATTCCTTGAATTTTGTAGCAAAAAAATTCCCCCTCCCAACTGTGTACTTGCATAATGCTTTTTGCCTAACCATCTGGACAGGCTTAGTGCGTCATGGTTGTTTAGCAACTTAGGGCTTTCATGGTAGCTTTGAATATATTATACCAGTTACCAGTATCCTATTCTCAGCCTCAAATTGTTTGGGAGGATTCTGTATCTGCATAAAAACTCCTTGTATAAGTCCCATTTACTCAGGATTTCCAACCAGAGGAGGTTTTCTGGAAGGTAGAGTTGTTTACACTAAATACTGGGGTACAATTCCTCAAATTAATTATCTAGTTTACAGAGTTACACCCCAAACAATCAAACAAAGGGTGCAGAAAGCTGTAGGGCAGAGGCAGGAAGAAGCAGAGTGAGAAGATAAATTCTTTAGTTTCTTTCTTCTATGAAGTTGGTATCCCTTAAAATAATGCTCTTACACTGAAATGAGCCACGGAATATGGAACCATGTATATGCAAGAGAGGTAGCATGCAGAAATGGCAAACTATAATTTTATTTGCATGTCTATCATGGTTTTAATACATGACTAGTGAGCTTTTTCATTTTGAAAATCTGCTGACAGGGTGATTTCAGCTCCTGCAGGTCAATTCAGGACACAACTAAAGAACATGGTCAAAGTTAGGTCCATAAAATTTCATTGTAAACAATTTGAATGGGACGGTTTCTCTAAACTCCAGGATGGATAGTTATATTATAAACATATTTTACAGATGGAGAATCACACTGGTTTCTGATAACAATAACTCAATTTACTACACGAGACAGAAGTTCTAAATAAATCTTTGCTCTAAATGAGGCATAATCAAATCGCCCTTCAACTTTTTCATTAAAAACCAACAATGCAGTAGGCTGAAAGCTGCTCCTAGATTTTTATAAATTTCCAAATCAAAGAGCACCTGTCTGTAAAGTGCTGCTTTGCTCAGCTACTTAAATAATGTAATCAATACTAAATGATAAGCTAGTATGCCCAAATTTGCTGCACAGTAAGCAGACACTTGTCTTGCCAATGTTTGTAATAGGTAATCCTCCTAACTACAGCCAAGACAAATGTAGTTAATTAACTTTTACTCAAGCACAAGTATCACATCCACATGACATCAGAAGTCATCTAGGAGTAAGAATGTTTTAACGGTTTAACTATGTTTTAACTATTTTGTAGAATACTAGCATTAATAAGGGCAATGTAAATCAGTTAAATCCCACTTTTACTAGTGTTTTAGAATCATAGAATCATAGAATGGCTAGAGTTGGAAGGGACCTTCAAAGGTCATCTAGTCCAAACCCCCTGCAAGGAGCAGGGACATCCCTGACTAGATCAGGTTGCTCAGAGCCTCATCCAGCCTGGCCTTGAATGTTTCCAGGGATGGGGCATCCACCACCTCTCTGGGCAACCTGTTCCAGTGCTCTACAACTCACATGGTAAAAATTTTTTTTCCTAATATCTAATCTAAATCTACCTCCCTCTAATTTAAACCCATTACCCCTTGTCCTATCACAACAGGCCCTACTGAACAGTCTCTCCCCATCTTTCCTGTAGGCCCCCTTGAGGTACTGCAAGACCGCTATCAGGTCTCCCCAGAGCCTCCTCTTCTCCAGGCTGAACAGCCCCAACTCTCTCAGCCTGTCCTCATAGGAGACGTGCTCCGCCCCTCTTACCATCTTTGTGGCCCTCCTCTGGACCCTCTCCAACTGGTCCATGTCCTTCTTATGTTGGGGACTCCAGAACTGACACAGTACTCCAGGTGGGGTCTCACCAGGGCAGAGTAGAGGGGCAGAATCACCTCTCTCGACCTGCTGGCCACACTCCTCTTGATGCAGCCCAGGATGCGGCTGGCCTTCTGGGCCAGAAGGGCACATTGCCGGCTCATGTTGAGCCTCTCGTCCACCAGCACTCCCAAGTCCTTCTCCTCAGGGCTGCTCTCGATCCATTCTCTGCCCAGCCTGTATTTGTGCCTGGGATTGCCACGACCCAGATGCAGGACCTTGCACTTGGCCTGGTTGAACTTCATGAGGTTGGCACGGGCCCACCTCTCCAGGTGTTCAGGTCCCTCTGGATGGCATCCCTCCCTTCCAGCGTGTCGACGGCACCACACAGCTTGGTGTCGTCGGCGAACTTGCTGAGGGTGCACTCTATCCCACTGTCCATATCGCCAACAAAGATGTTGAACAGGGCCGGGCCCAACACGGACCCCTGAGGGACGCCACTGGTGACCGGTCTCCACTTGGACATTGAGCCGTTGACCACCACTCTCTGAGTGCGGCCATCCAGCCAACTCCTTAACCACCGAGTGGTCCATCCATCAAACCCATGCCTCTCTAGTTTAGAGAGAAGGATGTCATGCGGGACAGTGTCAAATGCCTTGCACAAGTCCAGGTAGATGATATATGTTGCCCGTCCCTTGTCCACCGATGCTGTTACCCCGTCATAGAAGGCCACCAAATTGGTCAGGCACGATCTGCCCTTGGTGAAGCCATGTTGGCTGTCACCAACCACCTCCTTGCTCTCCATGTGCCTTAGCATGGTTTCCAGGAGAATCTGCTCCATGACCTTGCCAGGCACGGAGGTGAGACTGACCGGCCTGTAGTTGCCCGGGTCTTCCTTACTCCCCTTTTTAAAAATGGGGGTTATGTTTCCTCTCTTCCAGTCATCGGGGACCTCACCAGACCACCACGATTTCTCAAATATGATGGCCAGTGGCTTGGCAACTTCCTCCGCCAGTTCCCTCAGGACACTTTTAGCTTTGCTAATGAACAACCAAAACCTAAAAAAACTTAAAAATGAGTGCAAATGAAATGTTTCCAAACTTTTGGAAAAATTAGAAATGAGAATTTAATATTTCTTCTAGTTTCGGTTATGTACATTGTATTGAAAGTCATTTCCAATCCAGATGCATGAAATATACTATTGAGATACTTCTTTAAGTATCTTGGAACACAACAACACAACTTGGAACACAACAGACATTTCTTTCTGACAAAATGAAAGCTGTCGTTCAAGCTGTCATGACTTTCCAAAGAATTGAATCCATATCAACATTACCCAAAGGGACATTCCATAATGGCCTTCATTTAAGCATTATCTGTGACAAAAATACTGTTTCTGGAATAAGCAGTATTTTTTGCCCTTAGTTTCCTTTTAGTAAAAATACTTACACTGTTTGAAATTACTAAAGTATCATCTACAGCAATTTCAGTGTTATTGCACAAATTGTAAATTATGCATTCTGAATTACGGAAGGAATTTTTAAAAGGCTCCCATTTTTATAGTCTTTTGAAAGGACAATGAAATCTATAAAAAACCCAAGATTACAATTTCAGCATTTAAAATCTACACAAAGTAATTCAAACAAATGTTATGACATTTAAGATAATGAAACCCTTCATTTATGCCAATGTGTCCTACTTCACATATAAGGAGTCAGAACAGATGTCCAAATACTGTAATGCCAGAAGAAAGTTAGGGCATATCTTGATTAATACTCTCAGAGCAGTCCATGGTGTCTCTTTAAAACTGGCATGCGTTACTTCAAAACATCTATTCAAAATCCATTCTAGGAAACACAGCTAGACAAAGTGTTCCCAAGACAAAAGGAAAACAATAAAGCTCTGTATAACCCTTTTAGCAATGTAAGCTGCATATTATTGACAGACCATTCATTGCAATCAACAAATGATTAATTGCAAATTTGTTGCTAAATTGACCATGAAAAAGACAAGCTTCAGGGTACTGTTAAAGAGGAAAAACTTATGTTAAAAATGATTGGAGACTTTTTGTAGTGAATTAATTCTGATCGATACTCTTGTTGACTACACAGTGGAATAATGACTTCCTTAAATAGCATATGTACCCATTATTGTAGACATTCAAATTAATATTTAACCTAACGTCTTGCTCTTTTTTCTTTTTGAAACAGCAGTTTTCTTATTTCACAATTTGAGAACTACAGTCTACTAACAACTGCAACATAAAACAGATTTTTCTAATGTCTAGTATCAATCGCATTGGGAGGCATAATATACAAATAACAAAAATTTCTAATACAAAAGTAATGATGTTTATTTAGACTGATAACATGAAAGTCTTCTTTTTGATTACTCTTGGCATGGATGAAACATTAGATGCCTTTAAGTTTATCTTCTTTGCAAATTTCTGTAACAACTATGCAATCACTCAATTTTGTGCAAAGGTATGATTTTGGATTTTCCTGGCTGTGCCATTTTCCTCCTATTGTATACGCAGTCATATAACTAAAAGTTAATCTTTTAATGATAAAGATAATTTCATTCCTGTGAGGGTCAATGTACTGCTGCAAAACAGGTAGTGTTTGCTGGTGTGGTTGGTTTTTTTTTTCGGCATGCCAATGTTATATTAAAAAGTACTTTGCTTCTTGCATTTGACCAAGAATTGGCTTTCAAATTTTTGTTCAATTCCCATTAATTTACAAACACTGCTATTGACAGAGAAATGATTTAATGTTTTAAATACATTCACAACTGAGGCCCAACTTAGAGTTTTGACTATGAATGGACTGATGCATATGTTTAAAAGTCTCTCATTAATGAAAATTTTCTAGGAAGCAAGGATTTTTTTTGTAAATGTGATGTAGGCTGAACTGCAGAGCTGAATTATTTTTATTCTTTTGTATTTTTTTCATTGTAATATTACAGGAACATTTTGTTAAGAGAATCTATTGAACAGCTTACACTATGGCTTGTGGGTTGGCTGGGGGGAAGGGGGGAAGAATTTTTTTCCCAGGCACTAGAAATCTTTTTCTACTACTTCACAACTACTCCTGCAACATATATTTTTAATATATATACATATATATATATCAAAGAAACAAATTTGAAAAGATTCAAGTTTCTCTGACTCCAAAGCAAATGATAAATTTAACTAAAAAGCACAAAAAGACAAGCTAAAAGTACAGCTCAGCTGAAAGTCAAGCTGCTGACAAACTGATATCAGTTTTTAAATATCTGTGCAGGACAAGTTTTGTCATTACGATTTCTGTTTCAAAGATCTCTGAAATACATTTTCCTTTGAGGAACTTCGATTACATAAAGAATCCACAATACTTTGCTCTCAGATGCTTAGCCCAAGGGTTGAAACCAAACCCTGGAACTATACCCAAACCTCTATACAACCAGGTACTTAAAAAATTAACTGAATGTTTTGTGAATCAAATATATCTGGCCATACCACTATGTCCTCTTCACTGGAGACTTCAGGAAGGCTCCCCACTCACTCAGTATCCAGAGATCTGCTAGGAGGTACTTATGTCTATTCTTTACAGGAGCTTAGCAGAGCTTACAAAATAACTCCATCTAGTCCAGTTTCCTGTTGGGGTTAAAAGTGGATTACTGAGGCAAAATTTTAAAAGTTAAGCATGAATACTCAGCCTCCACATTTTTTTTTTTGCTCAGAAACTGGGCTAACAGAAAGCTCCTGAAATGTCAACAAAAGCAAATGCAAAGACTTGTATCTGGGTGGAATAATGCAACGATACTGTCTGGGAAGCAGAGGTGCAGAAAAGGATCCAGGGGTCCTTGTAGACAGTAAGTTGAACATGAGTCCGCTGTATGGCCTCACAGCAAAGAAGCAGCATCCTGGGCTCTATCAGCAGGTACCAACTTGTGCATTCACATACCTTAGCATTCTTCTTAAATTGTGGGACCCAGAACTGCACACAGCACTCAAGGTGAATCTGCACTAATGCTAAAAACCCATCTGTAGTCTCCTGGGTCTTTCCTCATGCTCTTGTTGTAAATTGGAATTTGCTTCCCTTGTTTTGGGGGGTTTTGGTTTGGTGTTTTTTTAAGCAGAAGACTATCGTGTGCTGTATGTACAAACCAGCTTTAAGGCCTCTGTATTCATCATTCTCACTCTGTACCATTCTACATTTTTAAAATACCCATGGCCATAGGTAGAAATGTGCTTCAGGGATATTGTCTCTAGCAGTCAAATGCTACTAATTACTACAGTTATGGGTGATTATTTTTCACAAACTTGTATTGTCAAAGAGCAGCAGCTCTTTTCCCTGCAAACAATAAGAGAAACTAATGATGTGTTCTCAAAACATGAATACAAAACACAACAAAATGTTTTCTTAACTAAGAAATGAGGAATTACAGGATAGAGATGTGTTTGTAACCAAAAGTGTAAATATTCTGTCTAGTTTTCATTAAAGAGATATAAACAGCTGTAACATGGCACAAAAAAATTAAAACATCCATATGACAAAGTAGCCTTCATTTGGTATAATAATGATTTTAAACTTAGACTTCAAACTCTATCTCCATAAAAAAAAAAAATCTTTTTTTGTAGGTTTTTTTTTATTAATAGGAGTCCTTTGTAATTCTGATATGTAAACCAAAAACCTGACATACTATGTGAATTGAGTAGCCTCTTTGGATTCCAGCTGGCTTGGCTGCATGCCTTTCTAATGGTAATGAAGTCACACAGCTGCTAGGACAATCAGCTGGAGTTCAGATCATCACTAGCTAAATGGATATCCACTGACTGGCTTCTTATCAGGACTCATTAAAGTTCAGTGTTAACAAACTGTAGGGTTACATAGGTTTACATGGTTACAGCAAAGTGCCTTTTAAAAATGAACTTGTTGGAGCTGAAAAAAAAATCTCTCCTTTTTCTGCCTATAAATGTTACTTTGTGCTGGTCAACTCAAGAAAAGTCCAGTCCTACTCCCAGTGCAGTGAAAGGAAAATTCCCATTCATTTGCATGGAAGTAAAACAAATCAGTTCCCAATGTTTCAGGGATTTTTGAAGAATACTGCTATTCAGATTACTTCAGAAAGCCTCAGCTAAAGGGTCACTAAGTATTCAGCTATGTCCGATTTTCAGCTTAGAATGCAGTGCACACTAGACCTGCGAGAATTTACCAGCTTTTATTTCTCCCATCAAATTGCTAGTATGTTTATGCCACGTAAAATGGTGGTTTCACCATTTCCACAAGAGCACAATTTTCTATTATGAAAATAAAAGTACAGGTAAAATATTCTTTTTTTAGCATAACAGTACTAGACAAACTTCAGTGTGAATACAATAGAATTCAGCATTAACTGTTTTCCCTAGGCATAAATGGAAAAGTACAAAATCTGACAATTTTTATTAAATCACATTTGGTATTTTTTTCACCTCTATAGTTTTTGTCATCTGTTTCTACTGAACAAAATTTAAATTATTAAATCCTATTAGAACATGGAACATGCAATGGTGCTTGCTTGACATAACAAAACAGGATAAAAGGCTGTATCAGCCTAGTGTGAAAGTGCAGTAACAGACCTTCTAAAACATTCTCCACATTCTTCAAAACTGATACAGTCCTTAGACAAAATTTCAGTTGTTATGAGTAATGGAACCAAATGGTTCCAATCATGGGAACAAGTATCAACTGCTCTACTAGGGAAAATTGTGAGAAATAGCAGCAGTTGAACAACTGAGCCTCTTCTAAATTAATGAGAAATTTTTTTACAGATACTCAGTTTGTCAGGATTTTGGTCATCAGCTTTATGAGTCACTTCACAACATAGGAGCTGCACAATATAAAATTTATAACAGACTGAAAAGGACCTTATAGTCCTTTTATATAAGGACTTTATCTTATCTCTGTAGTGATTTAGGCAAACAAGAAAAAATTGACCCAAATTACAAGTAAACTACATCCTGTGCTCCAAACAGTTCTGACTTCTGATCTTTTTCCTTTTTAAGGCTTACCTAGCTCTTTCCCATTGGGTTTCCTTTAAGAATTAAAAGCTAGTCAGTATTACTTATGTGAAACTCAGATGAAGGGCTTTGGCAACACCTCCAGATTATAGTCAGTAAAATATTCTAACTCCCACTAACCGATATATGGAAACTCACCCACGTAAATGATATCATCGTGATTCAACTAAGCATGCTCAAACTGAGCAGTAACATTCACACACAAGGAGAAGTCCACAGAAGGAAAATAACAATACTCCTACAGTTAATTACACTCAAAGAGAAACAGGCAAATAATTCCTTTACACTTGCACATACTCTGAATTCTACATTGTAGTTCTTGCTAGCAAAAAAAAAATATTGTTTTAGTTTTGATTTTAAAATGATTTAGTGGCTATGAAAACTGGCAGGATGACAGCATTTTCTACATAAAGTCCTATATTTATCCACCAAGCTTATGTTTCCTTGCCAATATCCTTTGGCTTTTACCTACAGGAGCTACTTCTTCTGGCAAGCAATAAGTTCACTTCTATGGTTCACAGTTGAGGCTGTCAACAAATGTGCCAACTGTATGACATGGATATCTATTCAATAGAGAAGACTCAGCAGAATTATTCTATAGGTTGTATAAATGTCATTTGGTGATAACTGGTTACTGTATACCTCAGCTGAATTTAAGTAACTGATCTAGAAAGAAAAGTTCTGTAACCCACTACTTCTCTCAGAAACTTATCCTAGAAACCAATCAATCAACCAATCACATGTAGCCGCTGTCTATTGACCCAATTTCGCCCACTAGCAAGCACACAATTTACTACAATTTACAACTCCAACTCAAAAACGACTCATATCAGTGCAAATATTCCTATTAACTTCTGTGAGCTTTTGATTAGCTTTTACCAACTTAAAAGGAATGAGTATTTTTCCAGATGGAGAATAAGTAGAAATAGTTTCAACTCAAATGACATGTACTTCATTTCCCCTCTTTGGATCTATAAAAAGTAGCTTCAAAAGCAAAAGAGAGTTAGGATGAGCACATGATCTTTTTCTACTTTCAGTCACTGCAGTATACAGGTATGTCCGCAGGATATAACAAAGTGTTAAAGTGGTGTCCAAAAGGGAGAGACTTGGTACAAAATAGGAGCCACTTGCAGTGTTTTGCAGTGTAACCATCTAGAGCAATCGCTCTTGGCACAGGTTTAACCAATTTGTGAGCAGGCAAAATGCCATCTGAACAGATGGCATGAGGTACAGTGCCAAATAGCCATGTATGTGCATCGGCTGTGGGTAGTAATGGCATGATTCCCAGCCATGAAGGTCTAAACAGTTGTCCATCCTGATCTTAGAAGCTCATGTTTATAAAGAATTGTCATCAATAATTCAGCTTTGTACTATATTATCTCTCAAATAAAAAATGTTCCTGGAGCAGAAAATGCCAGATAGTTGAGTTTTAAGAGAAGTCCTGTCATAATTTCTTTATTACTTCATTTAATAACTCAAAAAAAAAAAAAAAAGTACAGCTATGAAAATGGGCCCCAGTTTCCCAGACCCATTCTACTTGTTTGCTGCTGTGGTAATACCGTGCAGCCAAAGATTTTGATCTGAAGAGCAGAGAATTAGCCTTTGGGAAAGGGAATGCTTGTGCAGCAAAACTGCACATTGATTGTGTTAATATCCTCCTCTTTCTTCTTGTTCCCAGATTATACAACTGTTCCCATGAAAAAAAAAGAACAAAATGTTTTTCTGCTCTGGAGATTCACATGGATTATTCAAAGCACCATGAACACACCCATGGCTGGATATAATCAACCGTACCTGGAGCTTTACAAACCTTATCTGTCCCCATAATCAGGAACTACAAAACAGCTCTAATTCAACTTTGCCTGGCATCTTTACAAACAGTGTATCTCAGCTACATCTGAAGATCCAAACCAATGATTTTGTGTAGGCAAATTTCATTTAAATTCTTCAGTACTCTAGCACAGCTAATAATTATTAACCAGCTATTTTTTTTTCCAATAGAATTAATTCCTTTTCTGCTTATAAACTGCCCCTAGGCAGATTAAGACATCTTGGTGCTTATTAGTTACTCAAAATTATTTTCCATGTCATTTCAGTGATTACTACTTATCCTTAAATCTCCACAGATTTTTATTATGTATGTTTAGCAGTCAGAGGTCAGTTGGTTTGTTGACTGTACATAAAGGTTACAGTGACAATGTTTTTGTCCTCTGGATAAACAGAAATTCTTGCCACCAGGATTTTGATATAAACCTTTATAATTTCAACTTTCAAATTAAATCTTGCAAATAACTACATTTTGTTTTTCTTAAAAATGTTCCCTGCTAATAAGTGTACACCCATACAACACAAACATTACTTTGCTATTTAACTTACCATTATCTTTCTGAATGTTGGGACAAAAGCCCATAAAACAAAAGACATACACCATTCTGTAAACAGAATTGACTATCTGAAAAAAATAAAAAACGCTCACTTATTTTTTCAAACCAATCTTCTGACATTTACTAAGCTTTATTTTCAAGCAACAGTATTGGATTCAATATCAGCACCCATCCAATGGTATACGATCTTTTTGCTTACATAACATGTAATAGTATAACTTTTTAGAGAAAACATGGCCAGCTGCAATTTATTTTTTACTAAATGATCCACCCTTACAAATTCACCAGTGTAGATAAGTTGAGTCTGTGCAGACAACTCGGGCTGATTCAATAGAGTATCTACCAATGTTCAATACAATACACAAAAGACCATCAACTACAGCCTCTCAAGACATTTCTTGATGGATGCCTTTTGCCCAGGCCAAACAGTCTGGGAAACAAGAAGACAAATATGGTGCCTTCAAAACAAGAACAACAACAAACAAAGCCTACTACTGATTTCAATAGGATCGGGAAATGGCCTGTAAACATATTACAGATTCCAGATTATCAAGATTTATATATAAGGAATCATAAAGAATTGCAGGAATATTTCTGGGGGAAAAACTGTGATTATAGATTACCTTTAGCTGCTGTCTATTGATAGACTTGTGCAAGGAATTGACTGAAAGATAGATGTTTGCTTGAAATAGAAAACAAAATTCAGAAAAAAAAAAAAAAAAAAAAAAATCCCAAACAAAGCTGTAATTGTCAAGAGTCTGCTAAATTAGCTCTTTGCTTTTGCAGTATGTCTTGAACATATTGAACGTTTTAACCTTACAGAGAGAAACTGTCTATTCTTAAAAGGATTTAACAGTACAACTACAGGTAAAATAGGCTAGCAGATATGAAGCTTACATAAGTAAAAAATATTTTTACCCACATAGCTAAAAGTTTCAAGTAGTTTTCAGTAAACCAGATAGGTACAGTTGGTTAGACCTTTTCTTCCCACTATACCTCAAAAAAGAATTTTGGCTCAGTAAGTGGCATCAGAAACACAGATTATTGCCTGGATTGTTAAACTGATCAGGCACACAAAAGAGAACAAATTAAATCTATATGCAGATGACAGGGATGTTGCATGTTGAGCAGAGAGATAAATATTTGTTGATGGCATCCATCCCTCTGCTATAGTACTTATCAGAGCTGTGACAGTAAAGTCTTCTAAATGTCCTGTTTGTCTATGGCAGCTGTAACAACAGTAGATTGTGTCATATGGCTCAGCAATCCAAAAGAAGGCACACTTCTCCTAAATTGGCCCTATTTAGTCCTGGAAGCCGTGATGGTTTTGACATTATAAAATGAAACTGGAAGGTTTGACCTAAGTAGTAGGAGAGTGAAAAAATATATTAATGAATGACATCTACCTTTTCTATTAGGCTTACTAATGAAGACCTGCAAACAACAGCACTGATTACAAGGGAAAGAGAAAAATCCAGAATAAGGACTCACAACAAATCTCTAAATAACAGCAAACTTATATCTGAAGATCAAAAGTTTAAGACAAAAAGCTAGGACTATTCAAAAACCAGACATTTTGGAGACCAAGTGTTGAAGAATGTGAACTATGAAGATGTCAAGAATGAACTTAGTCTTTCCTACACTACAGCTGGCAAGAGCTAGAAGTTTGAAGACATTAAGATAAAAAACCAAAATCTCTCTCTATATGAGAATATTATGCCAGTGATGTAATTCATTAAATCAGATAAAAATAGTATAGATGAATGAACTTTAAGAAACTGTTTTTCAAGGAGCAGAACTGATGAAATGTGATTTCTTACAGCTGTATTTGTTAGGTTTAAATACCTGTCTGTTATGCTTACGTATCTCTAACTCCCAAGACAACTCTGCTGGCCAGGAAACTGTGCCTCTTGTAGCTATTTCAGAACTAAATGTGTGATAGTTAATGCACTATTGCTAAGAATTAGACTGGCAGCTGAATTCTGTCTGCTTTTCTTTCAAAGGCAGCCGCTCTCCTACGCCAGCTACTGATTTTCACAAATTACTGAGATCTTCATTTCTCTTTAACTTTGCTGGAATCAGCCTGATGCTCACATAGATGCACAATATGGTCATGTACATTTTATTTCATTAGAGAACACATTTAAAAATCAATGAGGCTGCAAAGATGGCTGAGGACAGAAAAAAGGGAAAGAGTGAAAGAGTTATATTCCAGAGGAATACCTCTTGAGCTTATACAAGGGTAGAGAATGATGCTGAGCACTATTCTATTTCCCGTGGTCAATCTCAATGTGGGAAAAACAGTAAGGAACTGGAACTGATAACCTAGGAAAAAATCCAAATACTATGTGTCTACCTATAATAATAAGGAACCTATGTAATCCTCATGTTTCAGTATGACATTTGTCAAAAACACATTTCTACTATGTCTTAAGCAGCAGCTTCTACCAGAAGTGGATCATAAATTTCTATGCTGAAATCCAAGATGCGCTTTCGGTGAAGGGCAGGGTGTTTTATGGTCATTTAGCACCTTCTGGGAGTTAGAAAGTACTAGCATGTCTTTGTGACCTTGCTGAAGTCCCTTACAGGGAAACTGTCAACTAAAAAGAAGTAATTCATACACTTCTGCCTCAAAATGACTTAGCTCCTGTTATTACGATTCATCTGGTATTAGTACGCATAAATCTACTACCATTAAGACATACATGAAAAATAATGTTCTCCATTTTCCATTTAGCTAACACAGTGAACTTCAGAAGTCTTTTCCTGTATTTTAGTGTTTACATATGTTATTTCTATTCTTGAGTATGAATCTGTTAATACAGGAATGAAGAATAGTAAAATGAATAAATATCTAAAAACACAAAAAGAGAGATCTTCCACAATCCTTAAGAATTACTGTAGGAGATTTAAGTAAAGGTATACTGATTGAGACCATATTAACATCAGTGTTTCAAAATCCTCAGATTTGGATTCAACTGCACACTTTTTCTGTTCTGAATTTAACTTTATCCATTCATAACAAGGGGACAACTACATACTTACCTCACGGATGTATAATAAGATTTAATGTTAAATGATTTAACATCATGGAGGAAAAGATAGGGAAAAAAAATACTGTTCTGTTACAATCTCTACATACAGACAATAAGGTTTATACAGTTTGCAGAGCAGGACATCATCTCAGCTCTATTGTATAGTGACTTATTTTACTTATGTCAGCTGGACAATTTTACAATATCTACCAATTTCGTAAAAGTAGTGCTATCAAGTTCAATTCACTGATGGAAAATATGGCAGTACATTGCAACTTCAATTCTCAAGGGACTGGAAAACAATTAAAAAAACCAGGATGTCTTACAGGACTGCAAGTCATCACATTTCCAGGCACCTTGGCCAATACTGGGCAAAATATGTTTGTGAGGTGGATTCAAACTGGAATCTACTGTTTGACTCAACCTACAGTATAATTAGAGAAGTCCTCCACATGATGGCCAAAGCCTAACTTTTTTTTTATACCCCACTGACACTTCTTGGACTCCCTTTGGAACCATATGTGCAAAGCATGGCAATAAAAGGGTTATTCAAGTATCTTAAGCATCTGCTTTTGTGATTAGTATTTGAAAAGAGATGAGTACTTCTCTTGCAAGGCACAAAATGACATGGATTATAACAGGTACTGTTAATGACAGTATATTAATGTTTAATAATGCAGAGTGATTAAGACTGGGTCTGTACTTTATTATTCTATCTTCTACATATGTCAGAATGGCTTGAATACCTTTTGGCATTATATTTAATTAAAAGTAAAAGTTAATTTTTCTCATTCATATCAGGTACAAGAGTTATTACTTATGATTACGCTAGATTCCCTACAATGACTTTCTTTGTTTAATTGATTGCTTACAGTCAGAATTAATACAATTTTATTTTGACTTCTTTGATTTTTCTACAAAAATGTACACACATTTCAGGAAAATTACTTTAATATCATACTAATTGATTAAACATTGTTTAATATAAACAAAGGAGGGCTTTTTTCCCCCAACAGAGTTGCTCAGACAAAGAACTGGATTTGCAAAAATTCCCAACTGATTTAAGAGTATATTACTTATACACTTTCCAATGGATGCGGGCCTTCTAAAATGACTTTAAGATCTTTTGTCCTGCAAACCTTGCTTTCAGCTTTTTTGAAAATTTCAGCAAATACTTTTTATTTCTTTAATAAAAAACAAAATACAAGAAAACCCAAACAAAAAAACCTCCTGAAAGTAAATATTTTGTCCATGATTTCATACCAAAAAAACCTGACAGTAGCAAAGCTGCAAAAGGGACTTTCTTAATATATTTTAGATCAATTCACAGAATCTCCCACTAATCCCATCCTAAAATGAACCTGTCATGTTCATATAACAATAGTCTTGCTAAATATGCTGAATATGAGCAGAGAGAGAAAAAGTAAAAAAGACTTCAAGTCACTCTGAACTTAGAAAGACTGACAGACTAGTACATCAGCCTTCTGTTGTATCTCCATAACTCCCTGGTAGCAGAGCAGTTTCTAAAGAGAGTACAATTAGATACATAACCTTAAATAGTAAGGTTTTCTGCAGAATGTCAACATAACAACTGAAAATAGTAAAGTTTTTCTAGATGATCATCTAATCTTACCTGTGTTTCTTCAAATAAATTTACTACAGAATATGATTTCCTTAAGATTTAGCTTTTAAATTCTTGTTCTCAGGCCCTGGGTTCTGTAAAATGGGAATAATACTGATTTCTTATATCAAAACACATTGTGAAATTATAGTCATTTGCAACCATTTCTACTGCAAAGGGAGCCATATAAAAGTCTATAAATAAACAACACTGTAAATCTCATTTATTCAGAGAATACTTGCCCACACTAGATTGCAACTCTGCTTCAAAAAATATGTTTGGAAGCTCAAGGGATAAAAGCCCATATGTTTATCTTCTGTATAAGAATATGCATAGAGGAGTAAATTAGTTTAAGACATTGAAAATGGTACAAGGACTGATTTAGGTGATACACAGTCCCCTGGTCTATGTAGTTGAAGGTGATACGGCACATGTAGATTCAGGTAAGTAAAAAATGAGCTACAAATCTTGGCCAGGTATGCACAAAATTTTCATCTGATGGGTACCTGTGTTTTTGCTCCTGCCACCTTTGAGATTTAAGCAGGATCTATTTCTTATGCATTGCAACATCCTATAGCTGTGCTTTCATACCTTTTTTTTTTTAAAAATAAACCTTCTTATGCTGCTCTGATACTTTCTGCTCTCATCCACTCACTTGTTCCTGCTGTCTCCTTAAGCTCTCTACACCCAGATTCCTCAGAGTGATGAGGTGGACAAGGTAGTCAATTTTACTTTTAGGCACACCATGCAGAAAGAGAGGAGTGAAAAATCCTGGAGAATGAACAACAAAGCAAGAGAACTGAGGAAAGGTTCAGTTGCCTTCCACTATTCAAGACCTTGTTCCCTTTTGCGGGTCTGTTTCTATCAATAAGTCCAATTTCAGGTGGCCCAGCAGAGATTATGAACTTGTGTTGAATCTTACCTTGCCCAGATGAGTACTGCTGCTGAAACAAAAAACAAATGCTACTGAAATATAGTAACCATTCATTTTTTCACTTGCTGTTTAAATAAATATCGCAGCTGAAAGCGACACCTGCTTGCATTTTCCTTTAACACCAGACCAAATCCCTACCAAATCAAGTGTGTTTACTGAAGGGAGCAAGAGAAGAACATGGGGGTTTCTATATACTGTGTAATTGTCTTCTGCCTTTGGTCTGTCTATATCAGCACTGTTTTTCTTCATCAAGTTGCTAATTCTTAGGACTATTCCTTTTCTCTAAAATAAATTTACCATTATATCAATAGATTTTGCTCATGGAGTTTCAGCAAGACTATATTTTCCACTTTTCAAGCATAAGGAAAAACAACGAAGAGTTGAAGTTCTTATGGTCCTTTTAGCAAGGAATTTAAATTTAGATATGTGGATTAGCAACTCATCCTCAGTTGAAGTTTTGATGCAGCAGAACACAGGATTGTAAAGAAACAGAATCTTCCTACACTACTGCTCTCATAAATAAACCAGTTGTTAAAGTTATTTAATGTTTCTTCATTTGCTTGCAACAGACCAACCAGACCCTGACCCCTGACCTCATGCAGACCAATACAGCTAAACCATATCATGTCAATATCTCTACACTTTCAGGAATTATATATCTCTACATGTGTATAAATATTTTTATAAAATTCACTATACTGAAGACAGAAATACAAACTTCAAACAGCAGAAGAAAGCTAGGCAGCTATATTTTCTTAACAACCTGATAATTCAAGAAAAGGCTTGTTTTTATCATAACATTTCCTTTCTATTTTAAAATCTGAAGCACATGAAAAGAAACCAGATCAATATGATTAAAATAATAATACTTTAAAAAAAGGAGTACCCAGACAGCCCCCAGGGGCACAGATTACTTTTCTTTCAACACTATTTCTCCAGACATGGTTAAACTCTTTTAGTAAACTGTGCAAAATCAAACATTGATGTAGATATTCTATCTGAACCAGATCACCAATCTGCTCGAACTTCTACCCACTCCCCTGAAAAAAATTTAAAAAAAATCAAAACAAAAGCAGTAAGGAACTGTCCCCCCACCGATCTGAGTAGTCTCTACAGCAGTATCTACAACTTTATTTGCTCATTGTAGGAAATGAAGGCATGAGTGAAACAAAAAAGTGGATATGGATACATGTTTGTGATTTCGTATTTGATAAAAATCTGTCCAGTAGATGACCTCATCAAAGTAAAGGGTTGATTCCTCTGGCATTTGCTGAAAAGGAGCGTGAATTACAAAGAATTTATTTATTCTTAAAACAAAACACATTTCATAAGTGCTAAACACTTTTAGAACATTTAGAACAGATGAGTATACAGACATTAAAGATAAATTTCAATTGAAAAATCATGAAATCTAGTGGTCGTAAGTATAGTTATCCAAAAATAAATGCAAAACTGCAGGCACATGGATACGGCAGTGCCATGAAGTTTATGCTTCCATACGCATCCATCAGATTACAATGATACAGAATGCAAAGATTTTTTTTTTCTTTGCTTTGTTCCTACTGCCTATAACTCACACCTACCCTGCTTCTCGAGGCATCCTTATCTTGTGGAGCCCAATGCAGATATGCAGCTCTAAGTAAATAGTTATGCATTCAACTATTTTATCCAATCAGAATATTCCAATTTCCAAAAGCATTTTATAATCAGATTATACCATGTTGACATTTATATACAAATTATAGTGGTTTCCATGTATCATAACCCTTATAATAGTGAACAGCTTTAGTAGAATTCTCAGTGGAAGACAGCTTTGATAGAAAATAATTTCTGTCCTCCCAGTTAATTACTGATTTTTTTTCCCACCAATTAGAAATTTGAACTCAATCCCACAGATTTATAATTTACAATCAGTAGCCAATGCATACAAATTACTCTCGCTTCTCTTTTAAACATGACTAAAATTTCAATTTATTAAATGTTAAATCATATGAAATATCCACAGTAAAATGCTTGTATAGTAAAACCTTCTCTGGCTACTGAAGAATACAGAATAGTTATTTATTTTAACTAATCAATCTTAAAAGCTACCAAAGGCTTTTCTACACTCAGCATATGGGTTTGCACTCTAACCTACTAGATTAGTATTGCCAATTTAGACTCTTAATCAATTTAAAAATATATATATATTTAAAAGCACTAGGATAAATAATACAAGTAAAACAGAAAATGTAGATTGAAAAAGGATGATTAACCTGCTAAAAAATCCAGCCAGCACGGCAAAGACAGAAACATTAATTTAGACTTCCTGCTCTAGTAATTCAGCCACTGAATCATAGTAGGCTGAGGTTTCAAAATTTACCTCAGTGCCAAGAAAACTGCATTTCTCTGCATTTATTTCCCTCCTTCACTCCCCCTCCCACCTGACCCTTCAGTTCTACAAGAGAGGACTCCATATTTGATGATTTGAAAAAAAGTAAATAGTGACAAATCATCACTACTTGCAACTATGCTCACAGAGACAGACCACACATATATGAATGTTCTCAAAATTCAACAGTGCTAACGAATGCAGAATTCATGAAAGCCTCTCTAGCAGAGGTTATGAAAGCCTACACCAGCAGACAATACAAAGGTATTGGTGGAGTCTCTTTTCTGATTAACATATCAGAGAATACAGTCATACAAAAAAAAAAAAAACAAACCTGGGTAATACTGTCTTTGCAACATTCAACTTAGGGCAACTATACGTACAGCATTTTAGCAGTTTTCTTATTTGCCAAATAATGTACTATAAAATATAATTAATAAAGAACTGTTAACAACTCTTGATTAGATTAACAGAGTTGTTTCAAGCAATTGTAAAGTGAAGAAACATGTGACAACATATAAAGGAAGTATCTTATACAGCATGGAAAAAACATAGCAAGAGATAGTGAGAATAAAATTAACTTTAGCTCTGCATTTTACAGATTTGGCCTCAATGCTAGTAACAAATAGAAGGCTATCTTATTTAGAAGTTAAAAAGAATCATCCAGTGCTCTAACTTGAACCTATGTCACTTAGATTCAAATAGCTTTAATGCTACTGATCAAAGGAATATTTCTCATTGTTACAAATAATTTATTTTTTTTTTTTTTAGCACTCTTTTCAGAATGAAAACCATCCTAAAAACAAATTCAGAGTGGCATCTTTTCAGTAATTAACTTACTGCAATGGTTTCCTCACCCTGCCTGGAGAAGAGCTGCTCACTTTTCTACTTCAGGCTATCACCACTAATATGGCAGAAGGTGCTCTTGAGAATCAAATGAAGACTGTTACTAAAAATATTCATATCCAATTGATGAATCAATCAATTCTTCTGATCCTTACAAAGAGATTTCCTCTCACTCAAGTTTCTATTTTCAATTACGCTAGATAGTGATTGTAACAAAGACAAACACTTTACAGCTTCGATTAGCTTAACAACTTTAGGGAGAAAATTCCTCTACTTATGAAGTAAAACAGTGGAATGTAAAAGCTTTCATAGTGGTAAAATTGCTGTGAGGACAACTACCCATACACTTCAGTAAATATAAAGTAATTGTGAAGCTACTGTACTGAAAAATCATCTTTATATATATCAGGTATTTATCTGATACATATTTCCAGAACAATTCTTTTACTCCAAAACCCACACATTCAAGCATTATCAACAAAACCAGTAAAGTTTAAAAAAATCTCCCAAAAGTATTTTCTGATGATTTTCCTGTATCTTTTTGATAACACAAGTGTTTAAAGTGTGAGTGATTCATGCGAAGCCTACTCTGCTCTCTATATTTTTAAATACACAACATTCAGTGCTGGTGGACTTAATAATCAAAAATCCCTATGCATTATTTGAATAGTACTTGCACTCCTACAGCCATCATGAAAATAATTCTTTCCACTGAAATAGTTTTTGTTATGAATTAGTTATACACTACACTTCTTTTTATCATGTATTCATACTTATTTGTTTCTTTAACATGCTTGAAATAAATATTTTTCACTCCATCATTAGAAAGCAGAGGTTCAACCCTGAGAATGCAATGAATAAACAAACACCTAATGGAGTAGATAGCCATATGTCCCTGCTTCTTGCAGGGGGTTGGACTAGATGACCTTTGAAGGTCCCTTCCAACTCTAGCCATTCTGATTCTATGATATACTGACATGCTCGAACTTGTAGTAAGAATTCAGAGAAGTTATTTTGTACATAATAATTTGTATATACAAACAAATAATCAGGATTGTGAAATATCTATCCTTGCTAAAAAGAGAATTCTGGATAATATTGCAGTTGTTTCTTTTTTAAGTGACTTCTTCAAGGCTTTACGCTGTTTTTTCCCCTCTATCAGTAATTAGCTGTCAGAGGAAAACACCAGAAATGTGAATGAGTCTAAGTAGTCAAAATACTACCTCAGATGTGTTTTACTGAATGGTGCTATTTGTTGGTTTGTTTTTTTTTTTAAACTTTTATTTTTTAATACAACAATAACAGTGGTAATGGGAACACTAATGAGTTCCTTCACCAACACTTTTATCTAAAATCTCAAAGGCTCTGTGTGGACTCTATTAAAGTCTACAGGAAGATTCTTTAACAGAGCTAAAGTGCTCTACAACATTTAGTAACTATTATCCTCCTAGTCGCACAAGGGTACTTGGTACACTGATCAGTGACCTATAGTTGCCTAGAGTTTTCCTACATCATTCTGCTACCTCAAGCTCAGATTTATCTCCATTCACACATCCTGCCTGTTTGTTTGTACTTTGGCCTGCCCCTGGTCTGAGGCGAAGAACATTGGCACTGAATATTAGGAGGCAGATTAGGGGTTGGCTTGAATGTGAACCCCTTCTCCACATGCATAACAGAAAATTGGCTTGAGCTGCCTCAGTTCCAGTCCACAAAAATATCTCCATTAACCAGGGATGCCCCCACAATTTTACTCTCTCACGCCTTTGTTTACTCTCAGCCACCTGATGTCGTCCCACTGCAAAAATGTGGTGCACAAGGTACGGATACATCAAATGGATGGAATCACAGACATAGCAAATTCAACATGCGATATAGATGGAACCAAAGAGAGCTACAAATGAAGCAGATAGCATGGGACAGCAGGGAGGGGAGCAGACCCCTCGCTCACTCTGGCAGGGCTACTGGCTCAGATGCACCTAATGAGAGTCAAAAGCAGAACAAGCAGAAGTATCTTGGACTTGACTCACAGCCAAGTGAAGACCCTACAGGACAGTATTTTCCCTTTCTTCTCCGAGGATATAAAACACAGTTTCATAAACCAAATCAACAAAACAAATTAACTGGATAAAGTAAAAAACAAAACAAAACAAAACCAAAACCAAACCCAAACCTTCCTATCTCACACTGGCAAGTGATACACAGCTTTCCTCAGTAAAACAAAATTTTTAGTGCTTGAGTTATTGAAAACTAGAACTGCATAGAGAGAACAGCCAAAATAATCACAAGTTGAAGTATACAGGGGTGCTTCTCAGTAAGCCAGAATATACAAGGGACTTTGACGGAAAGGCAAGTTTAAAATCGCTTTTGTGCTGTTACTCAGCTTTTTCTTTGCTCTGTGGGGGAAGTCAGCACTAAAATTCATTGCTTAAAGAAAACTTGCAGATCAATTTTAGATTAAAACTAACAATCCTTAAAGAAAAATATAAATCTTTTTTATATCATCACACTAATTTTTTAATTCATTCTTCTGGTGTAAATCTCCTATCACACACTTACCCTGGAAACTAGGCAGCACTTGGTTACTAACAGAATTATTACAAAAGTCAAATTCAGCAGTTCAGAATCCCTGACCACAGATCAGAAGTACTTCTCAGAAGTACTTCTAATATGAGGTTTCAATATTAGTTAAACAATTCCCTAAAAACCAACTGTCTTCAGTTTATTAACCATTATTAGTGTCACCCTGATACACAGTCATTTTCTCATTGACATCATCGTTATCTTGCTGCCATGGTTTCCAAATGTCAAGGGTTTAGCTGCTAATGACAGAACCATAAAGTCTGCAGGTATCCGTTATTCCAAACATCTCTAAAACAGTTAGAAAAACCCTGAGTAAAGCAATTTGATATGGACACTCTGAATCCCCAGGCTGCTGAACCTAATTGCATAGAGATTAATTCTAAAAGACTAAATCTATTTGGTTAGAAACATTGGTGTGAACACAGAATGCAGTATTACTTGCCCTACAAAAATACTGCCTTCTGCGGCCAAAAACATTGTGATTGCCTCCATGAAGGTTCTTCCTATTGTTCTGTGCCAGGACACAGCTATTTATTATTTGTATATACACAGCATTTAAGAATTGTTGTAATGATTCCCAGGACAAAGAGCTATACAACCACAGAATAAAAGATCAGTTCTTGTCATGACTGTCCTGAATTGGAGGCATGAAAAGCTTTATCTGAAACACCATTCCCTTTGGATTTACTAATTCTGGTTAAATCTGGCATTTTAAATTTATTTATGTCACAGTTCATACTAAATACTAAATAAACTTAAGTGTGAAAACAAATGTGTTCTAGCAAAAAAAAAAGGAGCAAGTTCTTGATTTTAAAATTCAGAAGTCATTATGAGAGTGGAATATAACAGTAAATAACAATAAAACACATCTAAAGACTATTTTCAGTATTAAAGATCTTTCCTAACTGCTATACAATCTTGCCTGGCTTAGGATAAATAAGGAAACTAGTCCACTCCTAATCCCCACAAATGACTAAGCCTTGAGGGGTTTACTGGTTACATTTACCTTCTTTATTCCTTTAAGGGCCACTCGCCCATTTTCCTCTCAGTCTGGCTTATGTTACTATTCAATGCAGATGTGTCAAGAAAGGTATCTTCCACTTCTGTCCTTAGACTAAGCCTATTTCTTCTGACTTAAGTAACATTCCAGCTCACCACAGTATTTTCAAGAGTGCTAAAAGCCACAGAGTACAAGTTTAACATAGATGTATAAATAGTGGACTGTGAGAAGTTATCGTTACTAATATGTCTTCTCAAATTCACAATCTTTAGTTTATCTTTGTATCTTCATAGAGACTAGAGACAGCTTATTAATTACAGAGTGCCAAACTTGGCATTCAGAGTGCTCTCACCCTTCCCTCACAGCACTTGTGAGTTTTGGGCTCTTGCCATCACCACTATACTATAGAAAATCAGTAAATCAGAATTCATTATAAGATTCAATCAGTTTTCCAAGTACTTAATTTACCCAAGAAGAATTTCATGGCCGCTAAAATTATTTTCATAATCCTTTTTAGCCTATGCTTCACTTTCTACATATTGTGTAATAAAATACACCCTTGGAAAAAAAACCTTAAGATTTAGCTCACACAAAAAGTGTTTCACAACCCTGCTAATAAAACAAAAGACTTCTAATTTTACACCTGAAACCTTTAGTAAAATTTATGGTCAGTGTATTATGTGAGATCAGCTGTGAATATCTGTGTTCCCTTTCGGTACGGATCACTCCAAAAGACTACTGAAAATACACTTGCACTTCTATAAGTGTAAATATTTCTTCATATTTCATAACCTTGATTTTTATATTATTTCCTTTACATCAGCAAGTTCACCCCACAATCAGAACATATCACATGCAGATTCACTAAGCTGTCGTTCAATGTAAGTAACAAATAAACACTCTTCTTTAAAACAAGAATTGTACTGTGTTTGATAGCTGTCTTTTTTACTGTTTTTCCTAACAGCTAACACTAATCAGTTCTACACTAATGTGAACCAGTGAGGCACCAGTTCTGCGCTTGGATAATTATACTTTTCCACTTCACAATTGAACTGCCTGTCCTTACTGTTAAAGTTCAGACTGGTGTCGAGCCACTGTACATAACACAGTCAAATCAGAAAAACATGGAGATTTCTTGATCGTTTTGGCTCTGTGTTGCTGCTTGCCAGAATGAGTAGCTACAGAAATCCACTAAGGTTAGCCTGAAATGTTAAGCATATATAGATCTATATATATGGCCTACTCATAGGAGCTTTAGTGCATATGGTTGAGCCATTTTTTCCCATTGTTTGCATCTCCTGAGGTTATGGGAACTAACCTGACAGAGTGTTTAAAAGCAGCTCATGTCAGTCAATCAGTTTATCTCGAGAGACAGCTGTGAAACTTGATTTGGATTCAACAAATATTGTATGCCATGTGGATAGATGCCTAAAAATCAGCTAGAATAGGCTACTTAATTAAAGCCATATGTTCCCATCAGTTACGCACCGCACAGGGAAGCAGCTGGTCACAAGTTATACAACTTACATGCGAAGTGCTAGTAAACCCTTTATGTGAGAAATTAATGTTTAGATGGCATACTGACAGTGCTGTTTGGTACCCTTTGATACTTGGACATGCTCCATCCAGGTTCAATGTTGTATTGTACTTAGATGCTTGCAAAGATATTATTCAAACTTAATCAAGGGCAAGAGAACAATAAATATCAGATTTTTTTTTGTAATGCAGTATAGAGAATTTGTGAATTAATATTAAAATATCACCAACAACTAGAATTACCTGCGGTAGTTTAATCAGTAGCTATCTGATGACCAGAGCAGCTGGAATTTAAATACATGATACTTTAAGGATTATATGGGAACCCTGCATTTTTATCAGACTTATGAAATCAGTAAGACCTTTATCATGCACTTAAAACCTTCACAGTCAGATCCCTGTATCCAGAAAAAAAAACACTGACCAAGTGCTAACTACTTATGACTTGGTAGTGACTGTTAATTAGCTAATGCTATAATTACTATTGACAGATACTTGCCAACAGTAACGGTAATGAAAAAAGAATGTAGACTATAGTTTTACTTGCAGTGAGGCTCTTTTGTTCAGTCAGTATGTAAAGTTGTCTTATGTCAGTGCAAATTCAAAGGCACAGTTAAAAGCACTTTGGCCAGGTAAAAGGGTTCATTAGAAAGTCTGGATGGAAAAAAGTTCCCCTGGCTTTTCTAGGAAATATTGACTTTATCCGGCTGACTTAGTGAGAGCTAAATATAGGTATATCACAGAAAAATGAACTGTGCTAATATGATTTTTTTTTTGTTATTGTTGGGTTTTTTTGGTTTTTTTTTTTTTTCCTTTTTAACAAACAAAATATATACAGTCTGGTTCAAACAAAGAATTGTTGTGCAAACCCTTATAAAACCCAAACAAGTTCAGTATGATCCTCAAAGGAATGCGTTTGCCAGCAATATCTTATACAGAGCTTAAGACAACAGTCCATAGGCAAGTTTCACGATGAAGTTATAAGGCATCTTACCCTTTGTAGCATAAAAGTGCCAATTTCCAGAGAGGCTGCAGCTTGACCCATACTCGAGAAAACAAACTCTTGTGCCCCCTTCTATCAAGCTTTTGGGCCACTCACATTCAGGAGTGATAATGACTGGACAAAGCAGAACATAAGATTTCAACCAACTTTCTGGAAAAGCAATCAGGAGAGAAACATATTGACTCTCTCCTCTCTCTGATGGGCCCATAAGCTTTAGCCTACAGTCCAGTCCTTTAGCCTACAGACAATGTAAATAATATTGCATAATAACGCTATCCTTGGCAAGTGTAATAATAATGTTATGTATTTATCTAGGAGAAAACAAACTTTCATTCCTGTTCTAAAAGAGTACAAACTAACGTACAATTTCATCATCAGCTTTTCCACATAAGACGACTGTGCTTTCATGCTGAAATGTTTGTGATATTAAATTCGCTGAATACCAGAAAGGTTAAGATACACATTGCTCTAGGCACAGCACTGGGAATAAAAGGGCTATAGCCCTATTAACCATTTCACTAAATTTACACTGACATAAGACATCTTTATATACTGACTGAATTACAAACAGCCTCACTGCAAGTAAAACTACAGGCTACTTTTTTTTTCTTTTCATTGCTATTACCATGCATTTTGCATCCATTTGAGATACCAGCTACCAATTTGACCTCGGAATCTTGTAGCTGTTACAGTACTTCAACTAACAATACCAATTCGTGCTTCTGCTACTAAGAGCTAAATCAGGAATGGAAGTGTAATAAAACTTTCCCAGAGACAAGAATCCTAAATCCACTTGGCATTTCTAAGTAGTTAGCTGTTCAGTATACGTGTGTGTGTATATCCAAGTTAGCAGAAAAAAAACGCCCATATTTTTATAGCCATCCAGAGGGATTTTATATTCCACCCACAAGAAGTAAATGGCTACACATTTTCAAAAAAATACAGGGCCCAGTAGGCAATCTTCTAGCTTGACCGGACCAGTCAAGCTAATTAATATATCCTGGAGCTAGAGATTTCTCAGTATTACTTTCACAAGTGTTTGCATTCTGCATTTGAAATTTTATGCAAATTAATGGCAGGCAGGGGCTTCCAAAAAGTCTCTTCTCAGGGGATTATCAATTGCCCAGTCTGCTTCTATCACCCAAATACAAGAAATCTGTGTTATTTTACATGTGTTTTACATTTAAAAACCTTATTTTTTTCAGTCTAACTTGAAAAAACATCTTTAACTGCAAGGCTTAGTTGTTCTTGGCAGCTGACCATAAATTATCAGAACAAGGCAATCAATAAATATACATGTTAAAACTCAATGACTGTAGACATCAAAACAGTCATTGGAATATTTATACTCTGTGAAACAAGGGAATTATAGAAGCTGTCACTCTTCTTGACAGAAAAAGACACCATACATGCTGTTTAACTTCAAATATAGTTAAAGAGAAATGGTACACAAAATGACACAGTTCCACACAGTTTAAGCAGTGAGCCAAGGGTGAGGAAGAAGTTATAATTATTCTGTGCTGCTTTTCAACTGAATTTCACATATGTACATGCTCTTCTTCGGCAGCATTTTCAATTATTCTTTTTCTCTGAACTAAAAAAAATATTCTTGCCATTAACCTCACTTCTAAATTGTCATATGAATCAATGGGGCCTTGTAAATTCAGCAGTCTTAAAACAGCTTCAGTGAAGCCTCACATGGTACATATCAACTCCAATCACTTTCTGAGGAGATTTCAAACTGAAAAGGGAGTAAATGCTGAAAAGATTGCCTGAGATGATGTGATTAAGGAGGACATTTAAATAATGGAATGTTTTTTAATTAAAGTGTTTTCTTTGACAACACGTTGGGAACATTATGAACCATCTCATGAAGAAATATGCAATAGGGTTCAAATCAAGCAGGCCAGCTTTTTAAACACCAAGCTGCTATATATTTTAGCTATGGAAGAAATGGGAAATTTGCCTACTGGTTTTCCACATTTTCCTTTAAATAAAAAATTATGTCATGATAAATGACAGATAAAATAGAAGCTCATAGTATTGCATACTAAAAAAAAGGTTGCTTAATAAGTACTGTAGTCATTGTGACCCTATCATCATAATATTATATAGAATCATAGAATGTTTAGAGTTGGAAGGGACCTTCAGAGGTCATCTAGTCCAACCCCCCTGCAAGAAGCAGGGACATCCCTGACTAGATCAGGTTGCTCAGAGCCTCATCCAGTCTGGCCTTGAACGTTTCCAGGGATGGGGCATCCACCACCTCTCTGGGCAACCTTATTTTACACTATGATACACTTAAATCTTATTATTATACTTATTGCAGTATTTTTCAACTCTGTTGCTTTCAAAAGATTATGCTTCCTTTCAGTGGTTCATCTACTCTGCCATTCAAAATTTATTTTGCTATATATGTGCAGTAGTATAGTAGCATGTGTGCTGGAGTGGCCAACAACCATAGGCAGGCAGACAACCCGAGAAGCCAGAGGAGCTCCAGCAGGCTAGAACAAGGACGACTGACCCTGGCTGCCCCAACAACAGCCCACCTGTTCACTGCTGCTTCCCTTCCTTCTTTCCTTTGGAACAGAAATTCCTGGTATAATTGAACTATGTGGGAAAGGTCCCACTAACTAACGATTCAGCAGTTACTCAGAGTTCGTTATGATTTCCTGCCCTAATAGGAAATAAAACTCAAATTCCTGTTCTTAAGTAACATTTTTTCCTGAGTGATATATTATTTTTTCTAGAAACTGTACTGTCTTGAATTGAAAGATGAAGTGATGAAAGTAAGCAGATTGTCTCCTTTAGCAATTTGCTTAATTTTAAGTTTCAATGACTCATGTCCAACCTTGATTTGCCTAGTTTCAGATTATATCTTGAGGATGGAGCCCCCAACTTAAGAAGGACACGGACCAGTTGGAGCAAGTCCAGAGGAGGGCCACAAAGATGATGTGAGAGCTGGAGCTCCTCTCCTATGAGCACAGGCTGAGAGAGCTGGGGCTGTTCAGCCTGGAGAAGAGAAGGCTCCGGGAAGACCTTATAGCAACCTTCCCTTGCAGGGGGTTTGGACTAGGTGACCTTTAAAGGTCCCTTCCAATCCTACTATTCTGAGATTCTATGATCTTTGCTATCTTAACAGACTGCTGACTACTGCATATTTTCTTTCCATTAAGGTACATTTAGATTGATTAAGTTGTCTCTTCACTGTCTTTTGCAATAAAGCTCTTAAACCTTCTGAACCACTCTTGTCACATTTTTCTGAACTTCTCTGAATCTTTCAACATCATTTTTGAAATATGGATGCCACAGCTGGACAAATTTAGCAAGACTAAAGAGCATGCTACGTTTACAGTGTTCCCCTCAGAAGAAATTCAAGGATCATACTTGCCTTTCTAGCAACAACTTATATTCAAGTGATTACTGAACACAACCAATTAGTGCTTCAGAGTAGCTGCTTTGGGGTATGCAGTCTTCTAACTGTAATTCTCATGCTTCATTTCTAGATATCTGACAGTGTTAAAACAGAAAATGCTTAATATTGGGTGATAAGAACAGCTATTACCACTCAAGAAATGAGAGGAGAGGAAAGGCTGAGGTTGATCCTGATAACATACTTGTTAATAAATCTATTCTTTGAGGCTTGCCCTTTCGATTTCCAGTACTTGGTATCTGAGAAGCCCTGCTAACCTTTCTGACAGGCTAAAGTGTATGCTAATTAATGATAGTCAATCCCCAAGAATACATTCTGTGCCCTAGTATTCAGTTAATCACAGTGTTGTGCAACAGGGTTCATCTGAAACCATTTTTTTGTATTCTGAAATTTTATATTTTGCAGTCTGTTCATCTGAAACAATTTTCAGAAGTATTCCAGAATCAGCCCAGTCCAGAGATTAGAGTACGAGAACAAAAAGAAAGATGTGTGGGACTCTGAGAAAGAATGGGAAAAGGGATACTAAGGGTTTACAGATGTGAAATGTGCTGATTTATCTAAATTAATTTAGACAAAATTGATGCACTCATTTGTGTGGTTGCTTTTAAAGTGGTTAAAGAGTGGTTAAAATTGATTTAGTTTAATTGGGTTAAGCTAAAACTGTTTTAGCCACTTTTAAACTGCTTCAATGTCCACACAAAGCAGTTGAACCTACTTAGCTAAATGGAATTAGAAACTGATTTTGTTAAGCAGGAACAATTCCTGTCACACAAAAGTGACAGATGAGTGATGGAGTTAAAAAGAGAGAGTGGTGAAGATGAGGTAATAATAAATGGGTATTATAGGATAAATGAATGAACCATGAAGAGAGGAAAAGAGTGAATGGCTGAATACAAATTAAGGTAGAATAGATAGATAGATAGATAGATGGATAAAATAGAAAAGAAGGCAGAACAAAAGAAGGGAAAGAAGAGCAGTTTGGCTTTAAACTTCCGACAGAACAAACAAGAACAGAAGTAGCAAAGACAAAATAAGGATTTTATGATCATGCTTCTAAGAACAACCGTCTATGTCTTGGTCTGGCAAAGCTGCTATTGATTTTTGCCCGAGTGGAGACTGAGCCTCTAATTTGGCTCTAAGAGTGGAAATTTGTTCATTCCTACCATGTACCATCTCAATGAACTATTGTAAGAAAACATGCTTATTATGATCTTTCGCTAAGATGCCAGGTGGTAGCACTTAAAACCTCTTGCTCTGGGAGTAGAAAGAGGATTTCTTTTCTTTATTCATGAGAGTAATTTTTTAGGGATAACTAGTAACATGAATGCTGTGAATCAAGTGACAAGTATACTTACTTCTGGGGTTACAAAATGAAACAAGGTGAGATAGTTACTCTAAATTTTTGACAATTGCTTATGAAATGACGGTATACTGTGGCAAAAAAAAAAAAAGTTAAAACAACCCATTTTCATTAGCCCCATTTTTTTTATGTTCTGTTTATACACACACGTCAGTGCCATATAGTCACAATTGGTATCTAATATTGTGCACACAAGATTAAGTCTTGCTTTGCATTGTACACTTTATTTTAAAATCTCATTTGACAAAATTAAGAAATATTGATCCTTCTGATTATTTAATGTTCATGTCATTTTCTGGCACAGACATTTTTTCTCCTCTGAAATTCGGGGCGGGGGGGTCGGGGGGGGGGTGGGGA
>WHYT01016353.1:25683-97136 GCA_009806455.1 Tetrax tetrax | reverse complement strand
GGGGAAAAAAAAAAAAAAAAAAAAAAAAAAAAAGGACGTGCCTTAGGCTAGAAGAGAAGGCTTCTAGGAGATCTAATATCAGCCTGCAAATACCTATGAGGAGGTTATCAAGATGACAAAGCCAGGCTCTTCACAGTGGCACCTAATGGGAGGATGGGAGACAAAGAACCTAAGTTGAAACAAGAGAGATTCAGACTGAATCTAAGGAAAAAGATCTTCACCATAACGACAATCAAGCATCAGAACAAGTTGCCCAGAGAGGTTGTGCCATCTCTATCCTGGGAGGTTTTAAAGACCCAACTGGTTAAAGCCCTGAGCAATGTGAACTGCTCTCATAGCTGACCCTGCTTAGAACAGGAGATTGGACTAACGATTTCCTGCGATCCCCTCCAATCTAAATTATGGTCCTAAGGCAGTAAGAGCCCCATGTCAAGCACAAATTTGTTGAGTTTTACTCCCCTGGCCTTTCTAAGTATACACTGAGATTGTTTGTTGTCAAATACAATTTTTTACATGCTGTTACAAGATTCATACAGGTTCTATTCATATCAGATTAGAAACTGTGCTTATTATTTGGCATTAATCTATGAGGGAATGTGCAATATGTTGTAGGTAACCATTAGTTTTCACAGTGCCTTGGAGAAACAGCAAAAATAAAAAGAGGGTGTAATTCAATTAAGTGTAAGTTATGCATTCATTTAATTAAGCATAAGTTCAGTTTCTGCATGTAGGCACGAAGAATCACCTATGAAAAACTCAAATAAGATATGAAATAGTGGTTCTTCAGAATAGTATCTGAAATTAATAGTGAATCACAAGTCAAATATGAATAAAGAAATTCATGCTAGTATGAAGAAGGCTAATTTTTCTTAATAAAGGTATCCTCTGCAAGACACTAATTAGTTCCTCTTTTCCACTCAGTGCTGATAAGACACCAAACGTAGCATTGTGTCTATTTGGAAGCACTGTGTTTCCAGAGAGATATGGACCAAATGAAGTAAGTAGATTGAATTCTCATGTTTTATCTGAACACAGAAAAAAGCGACACATATGATCAGATACCTAGAAAACATTTTCTGTGAGAAAAAGTTGAAGAAACTGGAGATAGAAAGGCTATAGAACACAAGACTAAGGGATGATCTAATAGACCTTCTAGTAGGTAATAAGTAGTTTGACAGAGGAATGGAATACTTTGTATTCCTTCTCCACTCTGTACAGGACAAAATTACCTGGGCCCAGACTACATTAAGACTACTTAGGTTAGATATAACAAAGAAATTTCAGAGTAAGGACAACAAAGTAATAGAATAGGTCATCTCAGGCAAATAAAGAAATTTCCTTTATTAAGAATTTCTGAAGACACATTAGATAAACACCTGTCAGGAATTAAGCAAGTGCCACTGACACTGCCTTAGGGAGGGGAATGGATAGATGGATATTTTCTATGGGTCTATGAATAACATTGTAATATAATATTATAGGCAACACTGGTATTTATTTGCTATAGGCTTGACTCCAGTTATGTTCTTGGGTTTCAGCAGTTTTATGGACTGGTGTGTAACATGGTGGTAGACTGTTGCTTTCCAGTTTAGTACTTGTCAAAGTTTCTATTAGGCACCAAGTACTGGAAACAATTTTGCTTTTATGAAATCAGGTTTACTTCAGTTGCAGCCAAGTTTGAATACTTTTGTCTATTTACATAGACAAACATTTTGACTGGCTTTTCAAGAGTTATTATTAATGCTATCTAATATGTGAATTAGACAATTTAAGCAAGTCTAAAATACAATTTCTGATTTTCTCAATTTTCTTTGTCTTATTCACACACACACACAAAAAATTAAGATGCATTTTATTTATTTCTACGTAGGACAAACTTGGCAGACCTTACTCCTTCAAAAATGTGTTTCTACAATTTTAGAAGCTTTTCTCAATGCAACATATTGTATTGTCCATTCCTAGTATAATTTTCTGATGCTCATATTTCTATCATGTGAAGAATCATAAATTTAGTGTTATTAAATTCATGAATTTAAAGTTTTTCACTGAAAACTGAGTCTTCTGGTTGTCCATCAGCACGATGTAGACTGGAGCCTGCTACTTTCTTGCAGTATTCTACAAGTAATTTATATTGCTCTTAATAGTATTATGATCTTGCCACCGTGTAATTTCAATTCAACTTTTTTTTTCCTGAATGTAATTCTGTTTTCTTCCCTTGAAAAATGCTAAAGGATTCTTTGAAACCTAGGACATTCATATTTGTCTCAACATCTACTTGGCATTCAATTTCCTCTTTCTGTGCTGTGTCTTTATGTGTGGTGGTACTCCACACTTTAGAAACCATTTAAATTGCACTGTATTAATATATAGGTGTAAAATCTCATCTCTCTTCCCTCTCACTTCTTGCTTGCTTCTTTAGCATTACACATTTATTTTCTTTATTCATCTGCAAGCTTTAGCATCAATATTCCCTTTTGACAAAGTCACTGAATATGTCCCCTCACACTGGGCGTTTTCTGTTATGATGGTATTTTTTTCCTGTAACCAAAGATTTTTCCTTTTCACTTTCTGTCCTGTTTATGAACTTAATTTTGCACTACTTTTGGTGTACATACTTTGCATTTATGTACATTTATATAATAATTCCTATCAGTTCTTTTCCATCTAGTTGTTCTCTCCACTTGCTTTGAAAAACAGAGGCTAAAATTCAAACAAGCAAAAACAAGCTTCAATAGCATTTCTTATTACCTAAGTATCTTAACCTTCTGGAGACCTGATTAATTGTTTTTTCAGTATTTAGGACTACATAGAACAGGGAGCCAAGGAATGTTTTTAAGGAACAGACTGTCTCTGTATGCTGCTGATAGGTACTATATCAAAATTACAGAATTGCAATTAATATGTAAAAATGTCATCAACCACTTAAAGTTGGGGCAGAACCTTGTTAAAGTTGAAGCACGGTGATCAAATAAACTGCATACACATCCTTAATTTCCTTGGATTTACAATGTTGTATGTTGTACTTCCCATTAAAAGATTTTTCTGTGGCATTTTGAAATACTGTATTGCAGAAGTAGAAACCCTGTAAAAGTGGTTGTTTTTTTTTTTCTAATATAATATACAGGTCCATGTAATGAATGTGGAACAAGTTGATTTCAGAACAACCAGTGCTAGCTATTGGAGGGCATGTTCCCAAGTTAATTAGACTTCATATGTGTCCAAGTTTAAAATATTATTAATGATCTGTTCAATCTGTGAAATTTGGACCTCATCACAGTCTCCCTTCTGCTTGTGTTTGAAAGCATATGTAAAGCAAAAGGCTGAAGAGTCAGACTGGACATTCCTAATTCCCCTCATATATATGCAGTGTGGATAGGAGACATAACAGGAAACCATAGAGAAGCCCAAGCCAGAGATGCAGATCCTATGACATGAAGAGCTTCTTAAACCCCTTCTCCTCATAATTCATTATAACTGTGAATATCCCCATAAGAGAGAACTAAGAGATTACTTGTGGGATCTTTTTATATTATTATTTTATTTTATATTTAAAACTGCCCTGAAGAAATAAAGAATGTCACTGTTCTTTTAAGCAGTTCTGATTATGTGAATACTAATGGAAAAGGTTACGTAGAGTTCTTATTAAGTGACTAGTTTTCCTTTATATTTTAATAGGACCTTCATAATGATAATATAAATTTAGTGCTATGGCTGCTCATAAACCATTAGGAACAACACAAATATCTTCTTTATGGATGGGAAGGTAGAAGGTCCTGAAAAATAATTCTAGTTTGAATATGTGGAAGTAAATTTATGTAAATTGCTGTCAGTCATCTATGTATTCATTTCACTAGCAAAATAACATTATAAATGATCTGTAACCAACAATTCTTCACTTGAAGACATGCAATGCAAATGTTTATTCAAAATAGAAAAAGAAAATCACTTAAGGATAAGCATAAGTCTTACCACGCCAATAGAAAAGTAGTTATTGATGATGTTGTAAGGCACTGGGTCTCCTTTCTCATCTTTATCGTTGGGTGTTACTTCAAATTTCCACCTGTCCAGCAAAATCTCTGAGCTGTTCTCAATGTCTTTCAAGATCTTCATCAAATTCTCACCTTCATAACCTAGCAAAACATGAAAATTATTATTCCATCAAGCATAATAAAGTTTGATTCCATTTTCTTTCTCTTTCTAGATGACTGGTTGGACAGGGCTCTGAGGAATCTGATCTAATTTAAGATGTCCCTGCTCCTTGTAGGGGAGGTTGGATTAGATAACCTTTGAAGGTCCCTTCCAACCCAAACTACTGTATGAGTCTATGACTGAAAAAAATGAAAACTATGCACATAAGACCTAAAAAGCAGGATCGTGTTCAAAGTATTGACAATTTTCCAGCGCCCCACATTAAAAGGAGTACAAATACAAAGCTGATTTCTGCACTCTGCTAAATGAACATAGATTAATTCTACAGATTTCACTGGGCATCAGATTTATACTGGAGAAAATAATTTGATCTTCAAAACTTGCCAAGCCCTTGAATATTCCAAATAATTATAGCAGTTATCCTAAAAACTAAGGTTATACTTTTCAAGATGTTCTTGATATGAAATTAATTTAATGTTTAAATTTCTTTGATTTCAAAATTTATGGAAAAAAAGAAAAGGCATCCAGTAGATTTGTCTGCTGAAAGTCTGACAAGAGATTGAAAGGTTAAAAGCTGTCTACTATTTTCTGTCAATTGTTTCAAAGTGGTTTAGCATAAAGTGGTTTAGCATAACAAACCCCAGATTTGAAACCCGTAACTGATGACTTATTGGAAGTAATATTTTTCTATCTTTCAACAACTTCTTTACGAGCCTCATTCTGCTCTGTAGGGAGATCTTACTCTTGCCAAAAAGCACTCTTTAGGTAATTCACTAGTAACAGTAGTTCACTACACTGTATACTAAACTCAGTAGATAACTTATTTACACACTCTTGAGTATACACAACATACAGTATCCATGTGTGCACAAATAAAAAGTGTGAGGATTTTACTAAGTGACATTATCAACTCTGAATATTACTCAGACCAAATAACTTGTAATAGATAACTAAGAGCTGTGGATTCATTCCTTGTTCAAATGAGAAATAAATTTTCATATTCAAAGCAATATATGCTTCCTAGGCCATTAACAGTTTTGGTAAACAAAACCATTCAAAGCCTCCCTGCTCAAAACCCATTGCTGATGTATTTCTTTATGGTTGCACAGTATGTTTTTGTTAGTTACTGCCAACCACTGCGTAACAGCAGCATGCACAATTCCATTTGTCTGCCTCACTCACCAACAATTTAGTTTCTGGAAGCTCTGTCTCCCCTCCCATGTAGGGAAGTCCCAGTTATGGCATTTTCTACCACAAAGTAACTGGGCAAAGAATGATGAAAGCCAGAATATTTTCATACTGTCTTTTTCTCCTTTAGTTCAGATGAAATCACTCAAACCAGAAGGTAAATAAATAGAAGTGAATGGAAGGACAGGTCTTGATTAATGTAATCAAATGCTCTGATAGCTGACCCTGCTTAGAAGGGGAGACTGGACTAGCGACTTCCTGCAATCCCTGCAACCCCTTCCAATCTGAATTATTCCATGACTCTACTCTATGAACTGTTCAGAAAGTGAAGCAAGGCTTATTTGATTGGGTTTTGGATTGGTTTTTAATTTTTTTTTCCCCAAAGACTGTATGAATAAACAATAACCAGTCATGACAGATAAAATAAAGGAGATCCTCAAATGATTTGATGGAACATTATGGTTAAGGAAGAAGTTCTACAGCACAGAAACTATTGAGAATTCACTAAAGACTATCTAGTAACAAGGCAGATATTTAGAAAGGAAACTTGCTATATGATGAGACAGAAGAAGGAAGAAATACCTACGAAGGCTGAGAAGTTCCAAATAAACAGCCAAGTTCCAAATACACAATAGCTCGAAATGACTGACGCCTGAAACAGAACTGTCTGTAAGCTCATAAACTGACACACTTTCACCAGAAACAGCCTTGCCTAAGACTTTCTTTGGCCTCCTTCAAGTATTCCTGTAATGCAAATCCTGAATGGAAATAAATTATTGGAGGAGCTGAGAGTAAGGCTCCATACATCCAGCAAAGGATGCAAAGGGTATTAAAAGGTTGACTTTACGTAATATTCTCCTTTCAGCTTTCTTTGCCTTCTCATTTCCTGACAAACAGCACCACAGCACTTATTGTCTGGAATCCTCTGTAGAAGAAGAGAAGGGGAGTGGATGAAAGGAACTAGTCTGAGGTTGGGACACATTTTTCATTTAATGTTCATGAATATTAAAAAAGATGAAACCACTGCAAACTCATTATTAGTTGTTTTCAGTAACCCTTTCAGAATAGCCCCAATTAAAATCCATTTAAGAATATTCCCTCTATAAGGTATTGATCAAAGAAATAACTGTAATACAGATGGTAAAAAGATAACCAAATAGCTATACAGTACTCTCATTGCACCTTGGAGCCTTTTTGGTATCAGCAGAAGCTACAAACAAGGTATGAACAGCGATTACAACCTTTAATATCTATAAAATCATTCATATACCACTTACAGACAGATAATTCCAAAAAGAGAAAAGGTGATAACGGTTCTTTACATACATCATAAAAAAGAAATCCAAATGTTGAGAGTAGACTTTGATGCAAAAGTTAATTTTTTTTTTCCTTTTAATTATATAATGCATTGTATTTTAATTTATGTTTACCTCCTCCCCATCTCAGGCACCTTGCTAAATCATTACCAGTCCCAAGAGGCAGGATAGCTACTGGAGGATGCTTAATCAAGTTTGCTTTCTCTGTGAATAAAGAAGGAAAAACATAACTAAGGAACAAAACAATCTAATTGTATGCTACTGATAAAATAACTGTGTTAGGTTTTCTTTCAGTGAAAGACAGTGATACATGTTTTGTCTATGAGATTATGCTCCCTGCTCAGCAACAAACATTTCACCAAGCCACTCCATTATGTAGGCCCTTCTCTGTCAATATTCAATCCTTAATCCTAATTTACTCAGTTGTTATCACAAGGACTTTTGTAACCCATAGATGTGATAAACATTCATAAACAAGGATACTCAAGATCTTTCCGAGACTAAACATATTGTGCTCTCTGTTGCTCTCAGCTCTGCCGTTCCCAGCTATGAGTACAAAAACAGTAACAGTTAAGGGCATGAACAATGAGATGAATCTTGTACTTTTTCATCTGGGTGACCAAATTCGTGTTTAACTGTCTGCTCACTTGGATTCATATCTACACATAAGCACCATTACCAAGAACACTCTGGAACCAACATCAGGTGTTTGCCCATCAGGAATTAAAGTCACTATTTAAAATGAGCATTGACCAATCTGATCAATTCTCTAAGTCAATATTTTGTATTTAATGTTTCAAAATATATGAACTTACAGTGTCTTTTGACTCTTTACCAGTACTTTTCTAGCATTTTAAAAAAAGGTGATTACACAATTAATAGCTGCAAAACTTCACCCCTTCCAAGTTTAGGTGTTACACCTGATATTTATGTACATTTATTTAAGACTTTGAAAGCTATTTGAGAGACACAATAAATAGCTTGCATTTGCAAAAATATTTTTTTTTAAATCAAAATTAGAAATATGCCTTTGCTATCATCCATTCCTTCATGACATCATTTTTACTTTTCACTGAACTTTAAAAGGTTTTCTAGTCTCCATCTCCCACAAAGTACATACTTTTAAACACCCTTCATCTAAATTTTCAGTTAAGTATTTTGACCTTTCTTCATCCCCTTCCTAATTTCTGTCACACATTCCCATTTGCTTTCCTCGGTAGTCTCTCCAATGCCAAATAAACAATCATGCAGTATGGAAGATATTCTATCTAATAAGCCTTGAGAAGGTTAAGTCTGTAATATCTTGACTTTTGGGCCTTCCTAATGATTTGTACAGAGGACTTTATGGCCAACTGACTGAAAGAACTCCAAAATTGAAATGGTTGTTAGTCCATTATCTCCATTATGGAATAATGGGGCACAAACAAAAATTTGGTAACTGAAAAAGCAAATTGAAATTAAAACAGATTGATTCAAATTTCTTGCTTTCTGGAAACCCATAGGACTACAAACTCCGGACCTGTCTAGGGATTTTGAATACCCTTTGCAATTTGAATGTCCTCAAAAATAATAATGTCCCAAAGTAATAAATTTCAAAAATTTAAATGAATAAGATCTTGTTTGAAATAGCCATATTCATATGTTGGTATATAGGGAAGAGCAGTAAAACAAAAAACTTGAGTCAGGCAAAACTATGTAACCGCTATTGATTACCTATGCAATCCAAAATCCAGCCTACTGTTCCATCTCCACCACATGCTAGCACTCTGAACTCAGGAACATCTCGGAAAAAATTTAACCTAAAAACAGTAAATGAAGATATCTATTTAATTATCATATATAATTGTGCATTATGCAAACATTTTATGGCTTAAGATATTTCATTTAATAGTAAACAGCAAGTGAACACTTGAAATAATAAACATCTGCTCATGTATTCATTTTTAGACAAATACAATCCAACTTTGTATTATCTGAAAAGTTTATTAAGAAATTGTTAATTCAAGAGTTATTATGGTACGTGAATACTAAAAATAGCTTAGACCTGATAGTTAATCCAAATCTTTGTCTCAGTTCAAATCTTGTTTGTAACTTTTGTCAGAAAGCATTCTCTGTTTACCTAATTGTAAATGAATATGTAGTCTCTCAAGACAGAAAAGTCTAAAGTGGCTACATGTATTAGCCTCAATATTTCCTTGTGAGGTGCTGGCTACAAAAGCATATGAAAACAGCATATTTCTGATAGCACACTAATATATAATAACCTGAGAATTTTGTGGTTGAAAAAAACCAACTTTCCACGATGGTTTGACACAAAACATGTAAGCATTAGATTGAATGAACCCATTCCATCATCCTACAAACCATATTTTAGAAGTGAAATATCTTTCATATTATTTGCCCAGCTGTTTCTGCCTCCATATCCATCGAGCGCTCGACAGTATCACCACCTCATTATCCATTTCATTCAATACCAATGTTCTATAATGCTGAAAAGTGAGGATATATTAAAACAATTCTACCTTGCAATATTTTAAATTTAAAAGATGTTTTCAGAATATTTTTTGACATATGCTGAGATTAGTCCTCACACAGAAATTGCGACTAGAGAAAAACCTTCCAGCAATTTTGCTGAATTACTTGCTCTATGCAGATATGTGTGTGCACGTACATTCACATATATTCTATTAATTAGTGTCACAAACATTTTAATGCATATTCTATATGCTAGTAACCAGATCTGATTTCCTGTTTGCAGTCTCCTAATAACTGCACAATTAGTACATTATAGCCAAATTCTTAAATACAAAGAAATATACACAATAACTTGCAAGTCTTTAATTCAGGCTGTTTTCCGTATGAAACTTTAATGTTGCACAGAGAACAGTGTTCCTGCCCCTAGAAAGATTTAAAAATTCTTTCAGGCCTCTTGATAAAATCAAGAATACATTAAAAACTACAGAGTAAACGCAAGAGCATGGGAGAAGGAAATGGAAAGCACAACAGTCAAAAAAAGTAAAAAAAAATGTTATTTAAGATGAAGATGATGTCAGGAAAATTTCTTGTTATATTAGTTTTAGACCAGAATTCCAAGGTTAGGAAAGCTACACCAGAATTCAGCCCATCGCACTGTTATCCCACTCAGTCTAATTTTCTCTGCTTAAAAGAGCTCTAAGTCAATTTCAAGTGTTAAATACAACGTTTGAAGGATGCTTACGTATCCTGTGTTGAACCCTGCTTTGCCCTTCTCAGCACTTACATTCTACTTCATATACCTGCAGGACGAGTGCTATAGGATCCCTTCTGATCCAATCCATGTGCCAGATCTGACTGGCTACACTTGGGGAACACATCTTCTAATAAGGATATGTGCTGAAAGACCCTCCGCTTGAAGTCACGTCCTACCACCACAAGAGTGGGCACTGAGATATGCTCTGGCCCACAGGTATGCATCTCTGTCACTTGACAAGATCTGGCAAAGAGAGAAATGTCTCCCATCACCAGCATTCCCACTTGGACCCAATGTATTTGGTCTGTAGAATGCTAGCAGATCTAATGATACTGCTTCTAGTACTGAGGGTATTTCAGATAAATCTAAAATCAAATTGTAGCCCAAAGGTGATGACAGGGTTCTAACTTCTATAAATATTTAAGCAGTTCTACCACGTGTAACAGATGTCAAAAAGAAAGTCTAGAAAAAGAAATAAACAAATAAATAAACAAATAAATACTAAAAATACTGGGTTGATGCTAGCATTAATCCAGATATGTAGAACATAGACATAAATCTCCATCTCGTTTTTTATAAACAAGCATCCTCACCATATGGCTATCAAACATTTTTTTTTTGTGTTGACTACATATTTAATCTTTATCAAAAAAGTGTAATTTTCCAAGAAAGTGGGGGATTGAAGAATCTGAAACAATCATATTGAAAAAAAAAAATTTCAATAAGCTTCATTTGTATTTCCCCTGGGGTATTTTATAATAATACAGACTGAATTTTTCAAATAAATTTATAGTACACTGTTAAGTTCACATTACTTTGCTTTTTATAAATTTAAATATAAAAATGATACATGCATTATATAAATATATAATAGACAAAAGACATAAAACAAAGTACAATATACCTTACATTGTATATTTGCATATATAAATATAGTGTATATAAATATAGTATAACAAATATAAATATTTATCAAATCAAATTAAATTATAAAATTAAATATAGTTATACAATTATATATGTAAATAAATCTCATTCATTGAATTAGAATGTGCAGTCTACATTAAGAGTTGGTAAGGAAATACAGTTTTGTATATAATATTTTATTCAAATTCAGTAAATGTTATAATTGTAAAGAAAGAATTTGACAGAGTTCTTAATAGAACTGAAGGTATAGTGTAAGTACTGTCTATCAAGATAGCTTTAGTTAATTAGTGTTTTAATAGCACATGTTACCTCTTATCCACTTTTGTATGGATTGAAAAAAAAAAAAAAAAAAGTTGGAGAACAACTTAGTAAAAGTGGTTCGAAATAGAAATTAAAAAAAAAAATTGAATTAGTCGTAAAGGCTTTGTACACTGTCAGACTAAGATAAAGGGCCAAAATAGAAAATTTAGTCTTATCTTCTTGAACTGATTTATAAAATTGCACAAGAATTCTAGGTGTATATATAATCATAAACAAATAACATAAAAATATAAAACAGTACTTACAATGGGTTTCTTCTCCAAAAGTTTTATCTCTGCTTTTAAAAAAATTATCCTTACTTTTTAACAATTTAGATTATTAGCCTTTACACAGCACAATATGGATAAAAATATGTATTTTATTTGTACCAAATTAATTTGTACTAAAATTCACACTGAATCATTTACTACAACACACAACAATTATTTTGCTAATTATTTTTCAATTAAGAAAAGTATTTCTCCTTTTATTTACAAATATTAGAATAGGTATAGGTAGGTATTCTTTTATATAGATCTGAGTTTTATAGATGTTACAGTAAAAACCTTTCCCACATGACTTAAGGTAAGTCAGCAGAGCTAGAATGGTACATAAAAACATCAGGCTGGTATAGACTGTAACCCGTGTTACATCTGTTCTTCAATCACTGGCAAAAAGGCAACAGCAAAGATCAGCAGAACTTCTGTTAACATCTCCTACCACAGGACAAACAAAACTCCTGGTACGTTTGGGAATAAAAGATGAAACGCCACAACTATAATAATCCACAGGAACACAACAAAAAATGTACGGCTGCATAACAAAGTCCTAAAATAGCAGGATATTTTTGCTAGGTGAATTACTAGATGATTCTGGAAAATGAACCATTTTTCTGTATGCTGAGAAAGGTCACCATAACCAATCCCTAAATGTGGGTTACAAGGGATTATTATATTTGATTGTATTTCTATCATTGAAATTGGCAAGATCATCTAATTCTTGCTTGATGAACAATTCTTGTGCCATTAAACTACAGCTTATCATTTTTACAGTATCTCTCAACTTTTCACATTCTACAAATTTCATAAGCATATGTATATGTCTTAATCCATAATCAACAGTAAATGGGCTCAGTCATAAGACTGAGCTGGAAAACCTGTCAATAGATATCTTCATCTCAATAGCTCCCTTGTAAATCGACCTGTTTTAGTCTTCCCTAATCCAGTTTCCAATCCGCTGGAAGTAAAGCAAATTTAAACCACTGAAGGTGTTTGATACCAGCCTAGTTTTATTTTGCCAGACACAACAGTCACACACAGGCAATTATTGAGTTTCCGCTGATAAATTAGTAATTTCCACCTGAAAGATGGCAACTGTTTCAACTACATATACTACTCTAATTCAGTTTCTCATAAGCATCTCATTAAATCCATATGAATGCAGAGAAATTGATGAATAAAACACCAATGCTAGAGGACTTAACTATTTGCTGTTGAATCATGCATTTAGTTGATTTATGCCCAGATAACACCCACTCCCTCCCTGCGCCCCCACCTTATTATTATAGAATTGTTTAAGGAAATCCTGTCCCACTCTCAGTAAAACTATTTTAAAACATAAGTTGCAATGCTTTCCATTTAGATATCTGCACATGATTTTCTCTCTCATACTCAGAAACAGTTTGCTATGCCGAGATTTCAGGTGCTAGACAAGGTAGCACAACAACAGCAATGTGTGAAATTGTTCTGCCAGTCTTCTTCCCTCACAGTGGAGGCAAAAATTAAGTGTCAATGGCTCATGCAAAGAATAATCCACTAATACTGGTACCTCAGGATAGGTATCAGCTAAATGTAAGGTAAATTGCAAATTATCAGTGCATATAAAAATACTATTTAATTTGCTAAATTTCTTCACTGCGAAGAAGATCTTCACACTGCAACTTCAGCTCTTGTGGCTTAAATCCATGTTTTTACTGAGCTGCTTTTACAGTTATCCCTGAGTAATTTGGATTCAGTGTTTGAAAAAGGAGAAAAATTTAGAAATAGATGATCAGTAAAATTTGTAGATACTTTTGTCTTCTCAGCCAGTACTAATATACACAGATACGTGAACTTTGCCAATTACAATACTTGCATCTAATTGTAATCAGTTGCAAGATCGAGTTCAGAAACTCTGCATGATGACTTACAGAGAAACTCTATTAAAAGTTATTTGTTACAACTTAGGTTTCAAAACCTCTATATTAGCAGTAATAAAATAAGTTGGCCATAAAGGTATTGAGATAATAATATGAAACTAATAAATATGTAAAATCATTAAGTTCAAGAAACATTTATTTTTCACAAAGTGTGGCATAAATCAAAAGGGTAATATTATCAGAATTTTCTTAAATGGCATCTGTAACTTATCTGTTTAACAATTACAAGTGAACTAGTATGACAATTGCATATTGGAATAGAACTTATGCTGTGTGTGAATGGAAGTGAAAGAAAGATAAGCGTTCACCAGCTCAAAGAAAACTAGAGCCTGCTAAACTTCCATGAATAGATTTATGTTGACAAAAGACCGGTCTGATAGATATCTCACACTTCCAGGTAAATGCTATAACTTAGAAAATTTGTCCACTCCTGAATTCTGAATGTTGGGTTTAATCTAACAATTTCTCTAATTGAGATGTTCAGCACACCACTGATACTTCTTAATCTGCTATCCCAGAGGAAAGCACCACGTTGAAAGACAAAGCAGTTGCATTGTTGCAATGTTTACTCCTTTGTTGTAATGTTACTTTTCTAAACAAAGCAAATAAAATCCCTGACAAATGGTTATTTACTTGAGTATATGAATGAAAAGTAAATACAGTTTTTCCTCTTCTCGACTGCCAAGCTAAGCTGGTCATGTAAATGGACAACATACACACTTCAACCTCATTACAACTCTCAGCTACAGTCTTCTGTATACTGTAATGCCACTATTCATGAGACAGTAATTACAGTATACCACTCTAATAAAAACTGTTTCAATAAATCCAGTTTATCATTACATGGGGCAATATATTCCTCTCCCAGAATGACAATTTACTGTGCAAAAGTTAACCGGTAGACACATATACCGCAGCTAAAGATACTGTTTTCAGTTCATACTTTCTAAAGATAAAGGTGGCTGCCAATTTCAAATCACAGGCTTGCTAAAAATCATGATGACACATTTAGAAAAACAAGATCCCAGTCCTTCAGTTTGTGATATTGACGGACTCTATAAACATAGGGGATATTTTACTGTCAAGTAGTCAACACTGAAAACATTGGTCCATATGACATAGTTCACACTCAAAACCACCATTAATATCATAGAATGGTTTGGATTGGAAGAGATCTTTAAAGATCATCTAGTTCAACCTCCCTGCCATGGGTAGGGACATTTTTCACTAGGTCAAGCTGCTCAAATACCTGTCCAAACAAAACTCATGTTTTCTTTAACTATTGCTTAGTATGTATACCAATCTATTTTTACAATATAGCATTACAGTCAGTAGACAGCTCCAAATCATTCTCATACAGATGCTGAACAATAATGATAGTGTCAAACCTATGATCCCTGCAAGAACAAAATTTGCTTTATCTGCATAATACCCACAAGATGGATAGCAGCCTTGCAGATTTCGGAGATATATATGCCAGTCAGAAGAAGAAATACAGAAGCATTTGTGGGAAAAGTGAATCAATATCTGCTGGGTAGTGGGTGGAGTAAAGATGCTGGATGTCGTATGTTCAGAAGTAACTTAACTGACATAATCATAAGCTTATTTTGGGGTGACTAAAAGAATCAGTTCAAGAATGTGAGGAGAGAAGAGTAAACTAATAAGCAGGCTAAAGGATGTGGCAGAGGCTTTTAAATAGATTTCAGACAAAGGCTGTAACGGCTTGTCCAACTCACAGCTGAACAATTACAATGGTTAAGAGAGAGGTAAATTAATTCAGCTCACAGTTTTCACAGTCTAGATGGAAATAGGAGTGGAAATTGGTGATATTTACTATATTCAGAGATTGTGTTATCTATATAGCAAATACCACAGACATCAGGTAAGTAAAAATATTGCTAAACAGTTGTTTAAAATATATCTCTAAACCCAAGGTTTAAGTTCCACATGTGAAAACTTAACTGAGTTCTAAGCTCTACTGATTTACAGTGCTCAACTGTAACTTTTATCTTGGATTGTTTTGCCATTCTTTGGCAAAAACGTAGTTCTTCCAAAGAAATAGAGAAGAGGTTCAAGGTTTTGTTCAGGAGACAATAACTATGCAGTTCTTATATTCTAAAAATATTCTTGGTGTGTATGTCTTCCCAGAATACTCTGTATATTCCAAATGTCCAACAGCAAAGAAATGCTCTAGCAATCAATTCTGATAACCAGGAAAAATAGAGTAATTTTCAAAATAGGCTTATCGCTTTGTGAAGTTATAAAGGCCCAGGTGCTGTAGATTCCCGATTAAATTACAGAGTAAGTTGCAGAGATTCAGTTTGGCCATCTTGGGCATCTTTTAAGTGGACAGAATTTAAGACTAAAAAGGCCTGTTGAGGTAAACTTGCGGATAGAATTTAAAAAATACATGCTCTCCAAATTAAATGCTTAAGGGAGTTACAAAGAAATACAACTTTTGTGGATATAATTTCTACTATAGCGTATAAAATAACATAAATTAGACATTTTAAATAATAGAGTTAAGAGAACGGGAGCCTTTTCAGAGGGACAAAGCCTTTGTGAAACGGTGACCTCTCTCTAGAGTCATGTGGGTCTGTGGCTCGACTGCTATTCATCCAGCTATTATTTACCTCTCTGTGAGGTGAACAATAACCAAATTTCAGATTCTTCAAGATCATTAAATCCACAATAACAGTTGTTGTCAGAAGTAGAAGACTCCTATAGAGATATAACAACCAAACAGGGAAACTCTTTTCAAGGCTAAAAACACAGGTGCTAGGCACAAATTACACAATGTATCAGCCTGGCAATTTTCACGTCACTTTGTTAACTGTGGCAGCCTGTAACTGTGGAGTACCTTTTATGCCTGCCTTCAGCTGCAGCGCTTACAGGGTTTCTCCAGCTCACCCGTATCTCTCTACTCCCAAATAAAGAATGTCTAAACCATTAATTACTACACCAGTGTTTAAAGTGTACTGTTGCCCTTTGGCTCAGAGCTCCTTGATTTTCAGGCCTCACAGTGGGTCAGTTTCCGTTGTTGGAAAGGAATCAATGTCAGAGAGTCGGCTGCCGTGCAATTCATTTGCATCACGTACATATTTCTATATAGATTATGTGCGTGAGTCTTGACACAAACAGCTCCAAAAACCTCAGCTTAGGCATGCTAAGAAGCTACAAGAAATGTCTATTGTTGCTGTCCCTGCAGTTCTCCAAGTACTGCCCATCTGTTATGAAAGTAGGTGACACATTCACTTGAGTAATTGCACATTCAGATAGCAATACTAAAATTCATTGTCAACTTATTAAAAATATTTTTCTGACCTGCTACACATCAGTGTGTTTATAAATAAATGCACAGTAACTGATATTACCAAAGGTGGGGTTCTTCTGGTGTGTGAGGGGTTTTTTTGTTTTTTTTGGTTTTTTTTTTTTTTTTTGTTTTGGTTTTTTTTAAGGGAGAGGATTGAAAGGGAAAATGTAATGTATTATTACCAGATTTCAAAGATATTCAAATATGGGATTACACTAATGGCCCATCTTCCTCTGAACAAAGATTATTTTAACCTTGTTCCAGCTCAGGTCTGGTAAGGAGCCCTTTATTCCAACATGTTTCTGTGAAAGAACACAGTTATCCCACTGAAAAGGAAAAATGAAAGACCTAATGATTGAGCTGCTGATGTTTTCAAAAAAATACAGCAGTTTCACAGTCTCCCTAGGATTTTACTGATCTCCTAATCTTCTGTCTTTCTCCCTGTTATCTAACCAGGAGATACTTAGAATTTTGACAGAAATTAACTGGAAGTATTAATTCATGTTAGCCACAGATGTTTGCAACTGGAGTTAAAAAACTCGTGAATATTATCTTCTTGGTTGATGACAGCTGCCCAGCAGAAAAATACCATCATAAATAAAACCATTAACTTGTGGGTTAAAGTGGAAAGCAGTTTCACTCAACTGAAAACATGCAAATTCTACCCTAATACTATAAACATTCTATAGGTTGAGTAAACATGTCTGAAATTAGTATTCAAAAGAAAAAAAAATATCAAAATAGACTAAATTAAAATGTATTACATTAATCATAAATACTTTAAATAAATATACATTACGTTTATCCCTTTCCACTCAATAACAGTAATTAGCACAAAGCATAGATTTTTTGTTTTCTCTGTGCTGTACAATCCCCCACTCTGTTCCATTTCAATCTAAATGACACATATGACAATATTAAATAAATGTAATATTTTGACTGTCAATCCAGTATAACTGGCATTATAGAGATGGATGAGTGAGTGGATGGATGGACCGATGGGCAGGTTTTATTAGGCAATCCAGCCCTTGCAGAAAGGGAAACAAGGATCAGTAAGCGAAATACAGAGTTCATTCAACTGCTCGCTTAAGGGACAAATTATATGCAGCCTACACAGTATTGCCAGGGGCAAGAAGTGATGGCAGGAGATAAACTGGAAATTTAGGATTACTCATTTCTGTTGAATGAATAAAAAATATAAATATACCAAAACAAGCTTAATAAAATGCAGTGTCTGTTTGAAAATTAATTAGAAATTTGTTCAAAGTGACTCTGAAGTAAAACTATTTCGATTTCTAATATGAAGAGAAACTGAAAATATTTTCTAAAAAACACTGCCCTGCTTCAAAAGACTAAAGTTTAAATCACCTCAGTGCAGGGTTTCAGTTTGAACTTAACACTGCCCTCTTGTGCTTCTGCCTTAAAATACATTTTCTTCTACATCACAAGATACGTGAAAACCTCAAGTCAGTAGCAGACAGAAATGCAGTCAGTGCAGGTTTTTGTTTGATAGATTTTTTTTTTTTTTAAAAAAACCCACGATTCAATGAAATAATATTAATTTGAAAAAAAATATCTCAGTTGTTTGACAAGTCACCATCTCAATCTCTAGTATGGCATTTCTATTACACCGTATGTAAAACAATATTGGCTACTAGTTTTGTCTCAGTTAAAATTTCTCATAAGTTCCTGAAATAAGTTTCTACAATTTTCCTAGTCTACTTACTCTTTGGACTACGATTATTTAAATTTTCCATATATGTCAAGACTAGCATAACAAAACACAAACAACAAATACGATTTAAGTAAAAAAACACCACTAGCATTCAGGTACAGGATAAAATTACAGGCAGGAAAGAAATCATGCATGTCATTATTTACATTTTTTGAGCAGGTTTTGCATCATTTTGCAGGTTGCACATTGGCCACACTGTACTGCAAGATATCCTGAGAACCTTATCTTCAGAAAGGACTGGGCCCAATTTGCTTTTCACTTTCATCAATGCTATACACATCCCAAGTCTAACACAATAAATGAAAGGACAGCTAATGTAGAATGTTTTTAAGAGATAATATCTTCCTGTGTCTTTGGCCTCAAAACCAGAAGTACTGGTAGAAACTGTCAGAGCGTACTCCTTCCAGTAATATATCTGTGACAACAGAAATAGATTTCCACCTTCATCTTATTTTCCTCCAATTTAAAAGAAAAATAGTCTAAACAAATAAAAACTCCCAAGATGAAAAAAACCCAAACCTCCACTACATTAAACAACAGGGTAAGCTTCATGTCTGTGAACATGTATCTCCTAATATCCTTCTGCAACTCTTCTCACTGAAATATAACATCATGTATCCGTGATATAACTAAATAACATCCGATACATACAAAATGATACACAGACCACATGTTCAGTGCTGGCCTGTCTGTCTTCTTCTACCGAAGTACTCACTAGAGTTTCAGGTAGAAAAAGTTGGTATTGGACATGCTGCAATTCTCCCATCTTCATGTGAACGCAAATTAGGAAGAATCATGAAAGAAGCACGTTAGGCAGTGACGGCAACACTACCTGGTTCACATAACACTTCAGTCCCTATAAAGTCACTGCCAGTATAATCTAGCCTGACCAGTCAATTTCTACCCCCTACATCCTCAAGATTATGGAATTGATAAGGAGCGCATAGTCACTGTAATTTGAAACAACGTTCTGTATCTGACATGCAAGATTTTATCTATATACACACACACTATATATTATAGACACACATATGTATGTGCACATATGTGTTTATGTAAAAGAAATGTATGTCCTGCAGGTCAGTCTTAGAGATTGCTTAATATTTGTAACCCCCACACGAACTCGGGTTGCTGATATAGCAGTAAAAGCTGCAGACAGAATAGAATTTATCACACAGTTCTTAAAGAGCACCGCATGGTAATCAGTAAAACATACGATACGTAGCTTTATTTGTACATGTGAACAAATAATACCTGTAAACTTCTGCAGACATTCAGAGGTCTGTAGTGTTGATACATTCAAAATATGCTATATGTGCCTCAGTCTGTTCATTTGATTATGTAGCATCTTATTAAATGAGTTCCTGGTAATAATATTAACTGTAGACTTACCCTGGCATTGGTCCATTTCCAGAAAGACTATAAACTTGACGAGGATTTAAAAGGTACTGAAATTTTCTATAAATTCTGAAGAAGTAAAAGAGACAAGGAGAAAATATTTACTTATATGTTTGGATTTTTTTTTAAAGCTATTAGCAAAAAAAAATAAAGAAGTTAACACATGCTATAGTTATTTGAATTGCAGGATCTCATTTACACAAAAAAAAATCAAATATTTTAACACAGTAATTAAAATTCATACATATACTGTATTGTGGGCATAAAATTGAGAGAAGTGCGACAATCTATCTACAATTCAAATGTTGTATATAGACAGAAAAAAATAGGATAAGAAGGTACAATGACACAAGAAAAGGTGAGAAAAAAAGCATTTGGAAGAGCATATTGGTTCCTATTAAAGTAACTCCTTGCTATAGGAGAGATTTATTCCTGAAATGTATTGCTTACACAAAATTACAAGGACAATTTATTGCTAAAGCAAATTGGCTTTGCCATTCACCAAAAATGTTTCCACAGGTTGAACAACATTCTAAGAAAGTAAATCTATTGTCAACTACATCTCCTTTGGATTATATTTGAATGGCAAAAAAAAATAAATATTCAAAATACTTGTTTTGTTTACAATACACATATTTATTGTCAATTACAGCAATTTATTGACACAGCATGAAAAGTATTGTTCTACCCCATAAGGGACTCCATTTGCTGCCCACCCCCAGCAAATATTTGTTGAAATGGTGAATATTTCAAAAGCTGTAACTTTACAAATTTGAGGTTACTTGTCCTAAAAGTATGACAAACATTTTATTTCTTCATTACAAACACTAGAAATGTAATTTTCTACATTGGCTACAATGTGGCAGCTGCTTAATTTCTTAAGTAGAAACAGGTAAGCACATGAAAGAATTGGAGCTCAGAATGAATAAATACATGCCTGGGATCTATGGCAATAGTTTTAATTATAAATCCCTGTTTCTTATTTTTAATTTAAATGTTTATGTCCTCAAGCTAATATTTTAATTGTTTCAAGAAAGCATTTATTTTTCCACTGAAATATTTCTTCCTTTCTTTTTACTGTCTTCAACAAAACAGAAGAATAACAGCTGAATTTTATGTTAAATATCCATGTTTTCAAATTCAGCAAAATAAAACTGTCTAGAGACAATCTATGTGCATATTGAGGGATTCTTTTTTTCTTAATAGTAATGCATAATTTATCAGGCAAGGTGGAAGACAAGGGTGTAAGAATACTGAATACAAACAAATTGGTAACTATCTCTAAAATTGCGAAATTGGAACATTTTCTTAACTTCTCAATTATTTAGTAGTATCAGCTTCTTTGTAAAGCATTATATTAAAACACTCTCACAATCTATTCCTGATGCCATTCCTAACAGAAAAAGTCAATGTGAAATGACTGGTTTCACTTTGCAAGCATGCACATGCACATCATTGTCAGTGGTTGTGATGATGACTAGATCAGAGATTTGGCAGTGGATTTAGGAGACAGTATACTTCCATTTAATTTACAGCAACTTACCAACGTAAGAGGATCCTATTTTTCATTTTCTAGTTAGTATGTGTAAGTTCCTTCTCAGTGACATGGTCAAACGTGCAGCTAATTTAATTTGTGTAGCTGACCATAAGAAGATTAAGTATTGTTATGAAGTCCCAAAGCAGCCTTAAGAATTATTTGCCTAAAAGTTTGGTGCTAACAAAATGTACTAGCTATTATGTACACTTACAATACTGTTCTGAAGTATCAGAGAAATGCTATAAAAGCCTTCTTAATAAAGAGGGAGTTAGGTATCTCTAGCAAAACCCCAGAAGTCCACCTGCAGTAATAAAGAGATTACACCGAATCCTACTTGATTCAGTGAGTGCCATTCATAGGTACTAGTTGAACATCAATACCAGATAATAACTCCCGCGGCAAATGACACACCATGCCTTAAGTTATTATAACATATTTATGTATCCTCGTCTGTGTAAAATGTGTAATTTGATGCTTCATTTCCATTCATACATTCTCAAAAAAAAAAAAAAAAGAGGAAGAAATTGTCTATAAGTCATAAATTGTCTATAAATGCTTGCTTTCACACTAAACTGCAACTAGACCTAACAGCATGACACATACGAGATGAGGAAATGGACAGTAAATTTAGTCTTCCAGTTTTATACCTACAGTACCAAAGAGCCTACTGATGTGGACATGTCTCTGACTGTCTTGCTTCCACATGTAAGGAAGGAATTGGACATGGTTTCCTCGGAAATTTGTGCAGACAGAGCCATGAGGCAGTGTAGTGGGCAATGCCTCAAAAGATAGCTTTTTTTGTGATGGAGTGCAATTTCATGAACAAAGCCAGTTCATTAAATTACCACCTGACACCACTTGCAGGGTTATTCTGTGATCTGGAAAACAAAAAAAAAAAAAAAAAAAAGGAAAAGTTTCTCTGGTTGTTGTTTTTTTTTTTTTTTCCCCTCTTTACTTAAATCATGTCTGTGATCTCATATGGGCCTCAAAATAGCTGCACTAGCATAACTGAGGAGGCAGAAAATTACAGCACGAGCGGCCAAGAGGGCTGGGATCATCTTTCAGCAGCTCTGCTCCTGAAGAAAATACTCAAGTGTTCTCTTGGCTAAGTTAGATTGAGCTATCTTCTGAAGTCATAAGATCATTCTTTTAGAGAGAAAAAACAAGTAGACAGACAGAAACCCACTGGCAATTCAAAACTGGCAGTAAAGTGACTACACTGGGGAAGAAGATAGCCATAGCAGTGCCTTGTGCCAATGAGGGGATGAATCTTCAGTCATCTAGGGGGTGACAATTCAAGATGTGGTCAGTATAGGCTTAATTTAACCCTAATGGCATAGAAGAAAGAAGCCAAGGACTCCTGCCCAAAAGTAAAAGAATGTTAGTGATCTTCTCTCCTAGACATACAACGTTGGAAAAAAAGATAATTTGAAACTGCTTCTACATTTTGTTCCAATGCCAAATGAAAGCTTAGAAAGCCAGATTAATCAGAGGGTAGGAGGGAAGAGTTACTCTGAACCAAAGTTATTTGAAAACAACAAAGGTCAAAGACATCATCAACCTGTACTGCACAGACACTGAACATGGAGTCAGCAGGAAACCTCAGTGTACGGAAGCTGATCTCCAGTGCATCCAACTGCACATTTGTCAAGGAAACAATTGTTTAAACTCACCTGCTGGTCAGGCAAATAAATTGGAAAATGGGGAAGTGGAAAACAAAGTAATGAGTATGGCAAAACAATAGCATGATTTAGGAGGACTTTTATGTGAGAAGCATTACCCTTAACAGTAATAGTCTTTAGAAGCACTACATGCTTGCTGCATATTCTTTCTGTTGAAAGAAAGTGTTTTGTCAATGATGTACTAAATATATGCATTCTGTTCAGAGATTATTGAAAGCTTGACTAGTTAGATCTCAAAGGCCAACATACAGGACTGTTAGCTCTAGGATGAAATGCATGTACAGCAATTTTTTTTCTGATGAAATTAACCGCACTTGTCCATTTTATGCATAATCACCGAAAACATGTTACCGTGTGATACAGCCTGAGGAAGACACCTGACTGGGTTTGCTGACTCCTATCCAATCTCAGGCTTAATTAAAATCTATTTTCAGTGTGTGAAAGGCTTAAACTCATCAACTTTAATTTTAATTTGCTACTTTCTTCTTAATAAATATTGATTTTTTTTCTATTTTATTAAAAACAAATGTATTATCCGTTGGACTAAATCATTTAAGTCCAAATAACTGTAAAGGCATTTGTGTTTCAGGTGATGGGCAATAAATATTAATCTCTCCATTAGGAAGAGAGTACAATGGGGTTATTTTGGTAGTTCCTTACTTTGCAATTATATCTGAAAGTCATAGCACTAGTTTTTAAAAGAGAAAACCCATTCAGGAAGAATAAGACATTTATCAGCATACATTTTGCAAAACTCTAGCTTTCTAAACAGAATTCAAGTTTTAAAACGCATCAAAAGGTAATTTAGATACGGTTGTAGAAAATGTATGTTTGTATTCTGAACGCACTTTTTCTATACGTCCATTTGTTTCCTAACTCCTCTGTTTCAATATTCAAAAACCAAAACTAAAGCACCTAACTTTTTTTAACCTTAAAATGATTCTCAGTTATTTTCCTTTAGATTTGAGAGATTTGAAAATAATTGCAATATGCAAAAGGAAATGACAGAGTATTATTAGGGGAGTGCATTTATTCAACTGGTTGTCAGATGGATGCATACACACTCTCCAAGTCTAAGGGCAATGAAATGGGCTGGGTTACCATATGGCAAGGCATAAAATCTCATACGGGGAACTGTGGGAACACTGGAGTCTTGACAGTATCTGCAATAACCTTTCTGTGTTCAATGAAAGTCAATTAGAAAATATAACTTCATTCATCATGATCTCTCAAATACAGAAAATTCTAAGTAAAGATTGAAGAATAGCTTTCAGTAAAAGATGACCTTAATCTGAATGAGTTAAGACAATGAAATTCTCATCTACAAAAATTAATAGGTTGTGGGGCTATTTTTTCTCCAACTCACTACCATGGAAATCTTACTTTTGCTACAGTCTATCCTCTATTCCTAGCCTCTCAATATCTGATCAGATTACAAAATTGCTACAATTAAAAACGCTGAATTTAATCACCATAACCGTGCATTTTGCAAAGCTATTTATGTCTTGAAATGTACTGTGATTTTACTTTTCACAACATATAACTGCCACAAAATTGGAGGAGGTGGGAAATATGGGATTCTTCTCTTTCTGGTTACTAATTGTAGAACTGACAGATAAAAACTAGGAAAAGTAAAAAAGTTAAATATTAGTGTTCCCTGAAAATGTTTAATCCCTTAGATTAAATCTTCAAGCTAATACACACTCTTAACATCCTTATGTTATTTTATCATGTTACTGGTATTGATACGAAACATTAACACCTAAAAGACAGAGAGCAAACCCCTTCTGATCAAATAGTCCATATGACTAACCATGAGACATTATCTCCTGCTGGTGAATGACTTGAGACACATCTACATCACTATGCAGCTGATCTTTTGATGTGCTCCTCCTAACACAGAAATATTGAGTGTAACTTTGACATATTAGTATGCAATTTAACATTTTATTTTGTGTGGTATCAAAAGCAATTTAAGAGGTTCTCATACTTCACTGTACTCAGCTGGTGGCTGCCCTCATGCCATACACTTCATTGTGTAATGACACTTGTAGGTGATGGTGTTATATGAAGCACATATAAGGCATTCATTTTTAATATTCAAATCATTCCTGTGATCTGCCTGGACTCAGTAACAGTTGCATTAACATAAACTGAGAAGTGTCAGACTGCAATATGTGAGTTGGGAAGAGAATTAGGTTTTAAACTTGCTTTTACCCTGGAGAGTATCTAACATTAAATGACATCCCTCATGCATTAAGCCCATTCAGACAGTAACACTTGAGACCAATTATAAGCTGGGAACTGAAAGCTGTGAAACAGCATTTCATTAAATTGTTTCTAGGTTATAACTGACTACGTAAGTGCAGCTCTCTAACCCGCCTCTCACCTACATAATACCAGACTGGATCCCTGATCTGTTCATTTCATATTGGTACTATAAAAAAAGTCAAGCTGAGAGCTAGTGCATTACCTTCTACAATGCCCATGACTGCACAGAACAGGGCTACATCACACCACTACTGTGTCTGCAACTTGAATGTTCAGGAACGCCCATATTGTTTTGTTGTGATTGCAGAGGCGTGTTCTTGAAACTGTTTAGAATTAATCTTTTAGATCATTAACCACCTTTGACACAACTAGCATTGTTGGCATAGTTGATATCGAGGTATAATAGTCCAAGGATTACATAATCAGCTCCTAAATTATAATCTGTTCTCTCAGAGATCTTCAAATGCAGTTTTGGTTCAATGTTCTTCATCTCTGAGAACTCCCTTAACATATATTCTGCAGGATTTCATCGCTTTCATCAGTTTACTTTAAGGGACAATGTTTGAAAAAAGTTATCTAGCAGAAGCAGTGGAGAAGAGGTAGGGAAACCAGACCAACTTGCAGTTTACTTGCTTGGTTCCAAGCTTTAGAATCACACTGGATCCCTCCTTCTGTGTTTCTGGGTACCCACATCACCCATTATCCACAGGTGTCATCTTCAGCCTGATATTGGCCAGAAGACCATAACCTTTTGCAAGATTTGAAGAATAAATTACAGCACTGACATGGTAAGCTAAGCTATAAAAAATTTGGGGATTTATGTGATGATCAAAACAGTCATATTGTTAGGACATGTGATTCTGAAATACACTCTGAAAAATCTTCTTAGGAGGTAATTAATTCAGCATTTCTCCCTGAGTTTGATGGACAGAGTAGGAGGAGAATGCTCCTTACCTCTGTTTTACCACACTAACATTTAAACATAAAATTAGGCATTTTGATTTAAATCAATATAATTACTGACTTATATGAAATTAAGCATGTCTTCAAAGTTTGTGTGATACTTCAACTGGATTGTTAGAATGCTTCCTATCTACGGAAATCAAAAGGTTTCTTTGTAGGAAATCTTATGGAGAAGCTGTAGAGTCTACTCACTAAATCTCTGAAAGGCAAGTCATATATTAGAAAACGGAATACTGTTCCCAATTTAAATTATTGGCCTGTCTGCATAATTATTACAGAGATTAAAAGAAAACTGTTATAACTTCAAAGTTGCAATGCAAAATATAGCAACTCACATCTTTATGCATATCACACAAAACCATACACTGAACACAGCTACTTTGTTCTATACCGTTGTATAGAACTCATTCTAGTTTTTAACTGCAGAATAACTATATGCTAGTGTGTACCCCTTCTAAACAAGGCCATATGATGTTCAAATGTGAGGCATAACAGCATAAAAAGTTGGATTTATTTTCATATACAAACTTTTAACATTCATTTGTAAACATATCACAGAGATCTGAATCGGAGGGGCGGGGGGAGAGGGGAAAAAAAACAAAACAAAACAAAACAAACCAAAACTTACCTTTCTCCTTGTTTCCCACCACTTTTAGGATTGACAAAAACTAAAAGTGGATGAGTGCCTGGAACTGGAGTGATCTAAAAGAAGGGAATAACACAGCCACTCATTAATGCTGTGTGTTGCATTCATATTTTTCCTATAGTAAACAGAAAACAAAAAGCTTAATGCAAACTCTATGTCATGCTATGTAATCCAGCTGGAAGCAATTCCATTATTTGCTGTAATCCTCACTCCATTAATGTGCCACAAATTGCAAGTGACTTTTTTTTGTTAATGCTAGCTGTCTGTCTTACAGCTGCGGTGCTATTTTAACCTATATTCCAATTGAAATATTGATATATATAGAGAGAGAGGTTACATCCATTAATAGAGAAGAAAACTTTAAATGCAAGAAATGCATGACTGATTCTGACAGTAATTTCCTATAGAAAAAGCTATGAAGAAACTGTATTTTATAGTGAGAATGACACTACACTATAAAGGTCAAACACAGCTATATGAAATTTTAAACTTGACAGAATATATATTTTTTTTCAATTACAGAAACCTGAAATATTTTATATGATATGAATTCACATACTTTTGAAAATATAGCAACCATAACAATAATGAGTTCCTTTAAACATCTCAGAAAGCTGAAAAACTTTAAAAAGTGGAGGAAAAAAACATGTGGAGGAGGGGTAAACCTGAGGAAAAAAAAGTGGAGAGGAGGATATGCTAAGGAAACAATGACTTCTACCACAGTTTTTAATTCTTTTCTGCCTGGAAAGTTTTAAATGTTCACATTAATGTTTAGCTCTAGAAACTTACACCTTCCTTCCAAGTAACAGTGTTTGCATTTTCAGATACTGTAAGATGTGCATGTTCACTGCCTTTGCTCCACAGACTCGAACATAAAAAAATTACATCAGATGATCTCTCTCTAATATCTGGTTTTAAACCATAAAGCTAGACTATTCATTTAAACTTTTAGCTATATATCAATTCTAAAATGTTTAAAAGCATATTAAGAGTTCAAAATCAACACCTACAAAGTCATGGACAAACAACTTCACAGATGAAGCTTAGGCTGTCTCTATTTCAAAATGATACATTGAAAGCTCTTGCTCCAAATCCTTATTCGTAATTCCTGAAATAACAAAATCTTTTCAGCTGAAGATTTCATAAAATGTAATTTAAGAGAGAACATGGAAACATGACAGCTAAGGAGTCTTACAGGCATCCTACAGACACAGACATATAATCGTATAGGCATCTAAAAGCACTTTTTTCCTAGTAGGAAGTGTTAGACACTAGTGTGTCTACTCCATCAATAATTTCACAAACAGTTGATACAAATCTGTTCCAATATATACAACAAATAACGAAAAGCTCCCGCAAACTTGGTGGAATTAAGCCTAGCATAAAACCAATCCAGTATCAGAGTCTGGCACAGTATGTTATTACAGTAAAGTGCTGCAAGTTGACACATATATCAAATTGCAGGATACAGTGAAGTTTGTCATATATTTAATTTTTAGATACTGTTTTAATCAATTTTAGTTATTTAGGCAATTCTCATGATGTTTGTTCCTGTGAACTAAGTGTAAACCAATGGTGCTCATTGTGACAGAGATGGACTACCTACTGAAATCCCTTAGGACGCAGGTTAATTAATGAGACTCATCCTAAGGTTATACATGATCTATTACTTCCTCTAATTAGAAATAATAATCCTGATCATTATGCTGGTTAGCTAGAAAGAAGTAAGATGAATGTGCTTAACTATGATTAATTGTCCTTAAGTCATGCAGATCTCCACTGCCACTAAGTTATCTGCTCACTGCTGTCTGATGGAAGGAAGGTTTGGTCTTGATACTTTTCTCAACAAAAGCTAAATGATGAACTTATTTCTATTTTAAATCTTTTATTTCAAAACTTAACCACATTACTACAAGTAGAAGGTTTTGAACCATTAAAAAAAAAAAAAAAAAAATCTAATAACCAGTTTGCATTCCACTCAATTCCAAAATGAGTGGATTAATTGTAAAATTAATTTCTTACAGATTTTCCAAATTACTTTTCTAGATAAAGTAGATCTTTCCATATAATAAAAAGTGCAACTAAAAATTCAGATTAAATTGGTGAACAATTTCAAGCCTTCATCCAGCATGATTTAAAGACAATCTCCATGAAGTTATTGGACAAGTGACTTAAAGTTTAAAAAAAACCCCACAAAAACAAAAAAAAAAAACCCAAAACTTGGTCGACCAACTATATATAGCTTCTCCCATACTGAAAACAAAGGTGTAACAGGAGTAATATGAAGATTTTCTGAGCATCTTTGATTTGTTACCTTCAGAACTTAATGCAATTAACATAACGATCAAGTTTTCTGAATAAAAAGAGTTCACAAAAAAAGTCAGAAAAATCCTTTCATTGTTCACTGAAGATCATGTTAAAATGAGAGCATGTCAGCAAAATCAGAGTATTAGAATCAGAGTAGCATGCTTTGGCCAGCTATGGGAGAATTAGAGTAGTATACTTCGATTACCTACAGAAATTTTTTGCTCCAGACCATCTTTGGGCAAAGTACTAACTCTAATTACCAGTTATATTTATGGAATCTTACATCTTTGTGGAAATAGTTCCAGAATAATACAATCTGTGAGTTAAAAAAAAAACCCCTAACAGTCTCATGGATCCCCAGCCTTGCATTACGGTACCCTTCGAGATCCACTCAGTTTTCACAATGATCAGATTATTATTATTGATACCGATAAAAAATTTAATACTTGGTGCCAAGATGGATTCCTGTTACACAAAAACAATTTTATCCAACAGAGAAAAATAAAGACCACAATATCATCAGCAAATTAGAGACATCACTGCAGAATTATTTCTAATGTTATCCCTATGATTACCAAAATTCCATCATGCACTGCATTATAGATATGGCAATACAGAACACCACCAGGCACTTCAGAAAACACCTCAAATCCATTCAATAATTATTCTACCATCTTAGTGCTAATCTTTCTTTGTCTCTTTCTCAAGTGACAACAAATAAAAACAATTATGAATTCTAGACTTTGGATTCATCACGGAAAAGAGAAGATAGAACATAGGTTTTGACTCATACTAACAAACTTACAGAAATACACCCTAATTACCTGAAAGCAGAAACGTTAATAATTTAAGGTTGTGTGTGCACAAGTCAGTGGTGCTAGGAGTTCACTATTTTGGACAAGGTACTATATCCCAGGTACTGTACAGTGTAAGTAGGAAATAGAGACTTGAAAAATATCTGAAAATATACTATGAGCATAAGAAATCTAATGCTGAGAGTAAATCAAAATTCCTAATGATACATGGTGCTGCTGCCGAAAGGAGATGCCAAAGATGCTCCTCTATTTAAAGCAGCTGGGCTCACTGGAATTGCATGGATATCACGCAAAAGTTAGAAAACTGTATGCTTCCTTTAAGCACCAGTTTATGAGTCACACTGTGATTGATTAGACAGAACTTGAGCTTTCAATGAATACTTGAGATTTTTTGCTTCATCCTTTGTCATAGACAATTCAGATAGCAATGCAGCCTGTGAGGATGGTAAGTACAGGAAGACAGCTTTGAAAGCCATGGATAATGATTGCTGTAATTTTAGGATTTGTTTTTCTGGTTTTGGTGTCGTTTGTTTTTTGTTATTTTTTTCTCTTTTTCTTTGTGTTGCCATGACAAGAATGTTTCACTAACCTAAAAAGATGAAACAAAAAAATAAGCCTTTCTATCCTGACACAATAAGGTATATCATTAAATAATTACGAGTTATACTGCATTTGATATACAGTAATGGGATCTTTTACATTTCACTGAACCTCGATTGCAACATATAAAAAGATACAGAGAACAGTCAACTATGTATATTAAATGAATATCACATTATTTCTTCTGGAGTGAAATGATTGTCATGGTAACAAAGAATCAGCATCATATACATGAATGTTGATTTTACTCAAAAACTACTCATATCTCAAGTGAAACAAGTCAAGTAGTTCAGGCAGAATTTCTGGCATGCCTCTAAGTAACCTCCCTAAAATAACATCTGCTTGTCACACACAAGTTTTTCTTTCAAGTAGAAAAAGCTTTAATTTTTATTCCAGATATTGTTATTACTGAAATCACCTTGGTTCTCTCCACTCTTAATTTTGATGTGCCAAATACCCTATTTAGAAATACCTGGACAAATAAGATCCTTAAAGTTTACTCCATCCATCTATTAACAGGTCCAAATAAGAATAGTAAACATTTATCAAGACATAGAGTCTGATTTATAGTGTAAATTCACACAATGCTGCATGATAGTTACTAAAACAATCAAGTTCAGCTTCACTCTGTGGTACAAGTGCTTTAGAACTAGTTTTTTCTCCCTCTTAATGTCTTAGGAAATCTTAGCAATCACATGAGAAGCAGATTTGCACCACAGGATTCCTGTCAGATGGAAGAATTTGGCTATTGTATGTTGAATATGTAAAAGTGCAATATTAGAAGAGTGAATGTTCAGGAAATATTTCACTTTAAAGATTGCTCACTCTATCATTGTCTTCATACCTACAAGTATCTCCTTAAAATTAAAATAACAACAATCACACCTGAAGACCTTGTCCATCTACGGTGACAGAATTTGCTCTTTGCATTTTGTTCCGTTCTCCCAGTTTGTTCATTTGCTGGGGACAACTCTTTTCTTTTTTCACTGTTGCCTGTCTTTCCTTAAAAAAAAAGAAAAGAAAATGAGAAAATGGAACATTTTAACAACTTATATAATGCTATACAACTGTAACTGAGATTGTGCCTCCACAAAGATGTTTGTTTGTTTTTTTTTTTTTTTTTACTAGAGAGTAATGTCAGATTCTGCTTTAATGAAAATGAGAGCTCAGTTAAGTTATTACACTATGTCTGGCCACTTCACATTAATATCCATCTATGTGCCTGGACATTCCATAATGACTAGGCAACAAATAGATGAAAAGTGTGCAGTTACAACACAAATTAATGCAATGATGTGAAAAGATAATTTGACATTGCCAAGATAGCATTCTGAAACTTGAAAGCCAATTACACAATATACTTGATTGTTTAATAAACACATTGATAAGAGATCAGTAATTCATCAAAATTTCATCCTAACTGCTAGTAAAGCTTGGATGCTTCAAGAGTACCTTACCAGTTTGTCCAAATATACCTGTTCTAAATATACCATAATCAACTGGTTGAGAGTCTTTTTATAAAATATGTATTTTGTATCAGAAAGAAACCAGAATCTACATCAGATTCTAGGCCATTGGCAACTTTTGATGTGGATACACAGATCAATCAGATGGTTATTTGAAAGAGGAAAGCTCAGAAGTATGTTGCTGTAATCATATTTTCAACCATTGTCAGTTCATTTCAAAGAACTCTAAACAACAAAAAAAAAAAGTCCTTGCTCTTTGTATCTCATTTATCCTATTTTAAAACTGCACCCAGCATGTCCTTTTAGGTTGTCCAAAAATGCACCATAAATTAAGACAGCAGATGTTTATCAAATAGAATCATTGTACCCAGTCTCAACTGCACCCCAATCACTCTCCTCACTTCACAAGTGCAAGGAGGCTTTCAAACAGTCAGGGGAATGGTCTGGCACAAAGCTGCTGCACTAGAAAGGAGCTTGAAGGATGCTATTGTACCCCTTGCAACTGTACTCAGTAAGCAATTCATTAAATGTTACCATTTACGCTCCATACCAGGCCAAATCCATCTCTGTGCTACCTCTGATAAAGCCTTAGGGATTGCAATAGCAATTAATCCATGCCACTCTTTCTGGAGCAGTTTAAACTGATAAGAAACATTCTCTGACAGGAAGGGAATAACTTCCAGCTTAATACAATGCCTTCTAACACAAATGTGGACCATCTCTGTTTTTATAACATCTTTAGTTTCCTTAAATTTGGAGACTGATACAGCCTCAATGTAGTCCTGACGCAAATAGTGATCCAAGTCACCCCTGGCTGCTTTGGGTAGCCAAGTGCTTTGGGAAACTGTAGCAACCTGATCACATTTTCTGTAAAAGGACTGACAAAACTATGCCAAAGGAAAAAAAAATCAGATGAGTCTATACTATTTCCCTGTATGCAGTGAGGTTCCTAAGAGGTTAGTTAGATAAGCTCTTGGATGCTTTGAGTAACTTGATCACTTCAAGAGGGTATCCAAGAGTCTAGAGTACGATATCATTGCTTTGAACAGACGACAGTAAAAGCAATTAGAGCTATCCATCTCAGCCTAGCCTTCAAACACAAACACTGTCCATATCACTGCCTAAGAAATCACCAACTCTGCACTTAAATCTGACAATTTTTTAGAAACTAGAACTAGGATGAGGAAATCAAATAGAATAACATTTGTGAACTAACACAAAACACTAATGCACAATGGTATTGGTTAGTGTCAAGGACAGGGAGTAAGAGACTTCAGTATGAAGGAAGCTTCACCCTTCTTTAAATATAGAAGCAGCAGCTTTGGGATTTTAAACAACTTTGTGAATAACTACTCTTAAAAGTCACCACATTTTATAACAAGCAAGCATACCACATTAAACAGGATTTTATATTACAGCCAAATCTGGCTCTTGGATATTGCAACATCTTCTAAAAAATAAAATCAGATGTCAGTAATGCAGCCAGTAAAAACCCCTGATTTCTAAGAAAAAAAAAAAAAAAAGAGATGGAGAAGAAATTTTATAACATCTAGAAAAAATGTTAAGCTAAACCACGCATTTGTGATAGTTCAAAGACAAAGGTAACAGAAAGGAACAGATCCAGCACACTGAGTATGTGCATTTATACAGGTTAAAAAAAAAACACTGTTCAAAAGAGGTCTACTTATAAAGTGTGGCACTAAAAATCTTCTTGCATATATTATGCTATTACTTAGAGGAAAAGTATTTATACACTGCTGAGAACTGTCTTTACATGAAGGATGCTAACCACAGTGCCCAAACCTGCTGTTATCAATCACTCACAAGCAAAATGCAGTAACGCTTCCCTCAAGTAAAGTTTTGGATATTGTTTTTTTTTGTTCCAGCATGATACTGATAGCAGTAAATGCCCTCAGCTGGCCTTGGCTCTTTGACTGCTGCATTAGCAACTTTCCTTCTCCAATTTATATTACCTGTTTCATAAGCAAAACAATTGCTTGACTCAGAAAGACAGCTTCTCCTAAGCAGTGACTACACATGATTGGGCCATGCACCTCACACAATATAAAGGAAAAAGTACATTCATTATACAGAATTGTATAGAGCGTTAATAAAAAATACTGATACCTGACCTCATTATCATTGAAGGTCTGCTTCCTTCAATGACTATTTTTGAAGAAAGTACAAATAACATATTTTGTATCACCCATCTTATATGCATACAATACCACAATACATCTCACCACGTGTACCAAGAGTGCTCTCTGAAACGTTTCTGGAGAAGCTGATAAGATATTCTTGATTTCCTAGAGTTATATATTATATGATTTTTAGATATGTGTCATACTAGTGAGAGTCTGACTTAGAGTTTGTGTGAAATAATATAATAATGTGTATTTTAATTCTACTGAATAAATCTATTAATGAAACACAAAAACAAGATTTACCATTCATTAAAAAAAATCTCTTAAATACTCTTGCACAGATACTTTGTTTTATATATGAAATAGAAAGCTGGCTTTCTAATCCAGTTGTACATGACTGCATGAATAATTTTCTTTCAGGAACTATAACATTACCAAGCTATCCAAGAGTGTTAGGACTTACACAGTGCCATTTTTAATGAGATAGAAACAGTTTAATAAAATCATCTGTGGATAACAGCCCGCAAATTCTAGCAATGTTAACACACATTTGACATGCATCAAATAAATGGTTTTACTAAATGCAAAAAATTAATTTTTCAAGGTAAGAAATGTTTCTACCACAGTTGTGCTGTATTTAATATCTTGTTAATCAAAGCATACAAAATGATTAATGTATTCGTGAAGCATTTAGTTTAGTGGACATGCATGAGGTTGACAGAGATACTGAATACAGCATTTTAAAAGCTATTGTACATTTTGATGGCTCAAGGAATCAAGATTTTCTGTTTGTTTGATATGTGTCAGAGCCCATAGCTTTCAAAATAGTACTTACCACAACAAATATTTTTCCACCCATTTTTGCACCTCTTGTGCCTTCTTTTTCCTCCTTGGATTCCCACTTTGAAGCCAATATACATTAACTGGAGCTTCTACCATTCAGTATTGCTCCAGAGAGCAATTATTGTCAGATAAGAACTACTCAATTGTATCTATCCCTTATTCATCCAAATAAGAAAAAAAATAGATAAATTAGACAGGGCCTTTCAAATGATAACACAGAATATGATGTCTAGATTTTTAGTTCAGCCCCAAAATGCACTTTATAGCAAAAAGAATGTAAAATTATCATGATCCGTTAGTACTCGTGCGTACATGGATGCCTCCCGTTACGCACCTCAGGGAGCAAACCTCCTAAAGTGGGTAGCGTCTGTTGGAAAAAGAGAACGTTAGACTGCAACACCGAACAGCGGGGGCAGCAAGGGGCATGGAGAGAGCGCTCATGAGGAATGTTACCTTGAGGCAGTTGCACTTAACAACAAATGTACACGGTGCTTTTTTACACATTTGCACAAGCATACTCCCTCAATGTTTTGGCTGTCATATTATAAAATTATACTCTGGGATGTATGTGTGGGATCATTTTATCAACAGCTAAAAATAAAAGAAAACCTAAGGACTTTATTCTCTCAAATAGTAAAAAGAGATACTTGGTATCTGGGGAGTATTCTTTTCCTTTTATCTTCTAAGTCTTTGAATCCTCATAGAAAGTGAGGAAACTTATTTAACAAGCTTTCTTCTACTACAGTTGAGAAGCTACACAACATTAATCCTCAAAAAGTATTTCTACTCTTTCTTTACAAAGAGGTTCAGTCTTTTCCTTTACACAAAACACTAACAATTAGAAACATCACACTCTATCATAGCTGTTATAAGAAAACACATGAAGTAGCTAATGGCTTACTAAATACTCACCTCTTCACATTTTAACTGCTGACACAGAATCCAGTGACAGTGCAGCAAAAGTTGCTTTTTCTCACCTTGTCTCTTAATCAATAAATGCAAATCTATTTTTTTCTGGATTATTTCTTACACAGCCGAGATTATTCAAAACAATTTATTTGATACATTAAACAACAAATTGTTCATACCTTAAATAGGATTGTAAAGCCATTAGTGAATGGTTAATACCATTACAGAGTTTGTCAAGTAACTACGGAAAACTTGAGAGTCCTTCTGTATGATAATAACTTCTTTTCTATCAAATGCCTTCAGATGAGGCATATACCCTAAAGCCCAACTTGGGGATGGGGGTGCCTAAGTAGAGAACCAAATTTTCTATTAATATGCATTAACTGAAATAATTATTAAAAATATCTTATTTTAGAACGCTGAAACTTGAAAGATATTGATCAGGGAAATCTGTCATGGAAGATCAGATGGAATGCATGGAAAACTGTGTAAAGGCATCCTAAAATGTTTGTAGGTTGAAAGCCACAGAAGTTTAAGTATGTGACTTGAATATCAACCTGATGCTTTGGGGTTTTTTAAGGAACTTGGAGGAAGGTTGCTCCATGATTCCTTAGAGCTATTTTATTCACTGACATGAGAATTTCCAAGGGATGCAAAATCTGTGTTTTAATATGCAATAAAATCTTAGAATTAGATCCTTAGACTGTCATTTTGTAAACCTACGTGGTATTCAAGACCTTGCTTACAAAAATTACATTGCATGCAATTTCTCTCCATAGTTACACAATAACCAAAGAGAAACAATGATTCAGACACCCTGAAAACTGCAAAAGCCCCACCATCACTAGCCCAAAACCCTGGGAAGCAATATGTCTGTAATATTTATTAGATATCACATCCAACTAACTGTGTTTTAGATGTGCTCAAGTATTTCGAAAATTTACTTTATAAAATTTTCTCCACATTTCTAGCTCTAACCCTGTGGACATACTAATCAGAAGGGTCAATATTAGGACACCATATCACACTGCCTTGAAAGCTCAGAGCTGTAGCACAATACTCAGCTCTGCATCCATGGGCTGAAGCTAAAGGTCATCCTGTGGACAAGATTAGCTGCCAATTCACTAGCAAAAATACTGTCCAGTGAGCTGCACATGTTAATACTATAAAGGAAAGCTAATGCTTATAATTTATCTGAGAGCTGTCGTGATAGAAACTTTTGCAGCTAAAAAAAAAATAAATAAAATCCAGTTATGCCAATCAGAAGGAGGTATGTTGTCACCCATGTTACTAATAGCCAAAATATATGGAAAAAGACAAGGCTGGAATGGAGACAATGTCTGATATTTGAGAGTATTTTCCAAAACAGCTGACTGCAAGACTGTTCTGACCAAGGAATCGCTATATAACTTTACATGTATATTTTATGTTGATTGTTTGATATGTCTTAATAAAGATTTAAAGAATTACACATCAAAATCACAATCAGGTCTTTCTCATCTAGGATGTCGGCCATAGTTCACTAAGTTGGCTAATGATAACTTGCCTTACATCTTGCACCCATTCAATATACGCAAAAACATGCACCAACTGTAGGGCCCAAGACTTTTAATTTAATTTGCAACAGAAAACTAACTTGGGCTATAGCAGGTGATTAGACAAAACTGTTGGAAAATAATTTTGAAAATAAAAACATGTTAAACTCCAATAGGAGAGGATGTAAGGAATAAACTTAGGGACAGACAGCAGTGATGAGTTGTGGGCAGGTAACTAGATATAACTTAAAATGATTGAATGGATGCCACTTCAGTTTATCAGCATCTTATTATTTTAACATTGAACTGTGTTTGCTGAACAGATAATTAGTTAGGAAGATACATTTTCCTCCAGGGCAATTATTAATTTCCTTCTGACTTCAAAGAAATGGAAAAGCTCTTAGTGTAGATAAGCACACCATTATATTTCAAGTCTGTTTTAGATTCTCAGAGAACTGAATCTGCAACATGATATGCAATTGAAAAGGAAAAGTGTTTTGCTTTGTTTTTTTTTTTTAATCTGAGTCAACTGCTGTGTTGTTACCTAATATTCAACAACCACATTTAAATTTCCCTCCCCATTGAAGAATATGTATTCAAATAACCTTTTTTTTTTTTGTAGTATTTTTGTTCAGAAACTCAGAATAAGGCTAGTACTCAACTTCAAAGGATTGAGTTGCTCATAAAGATGCTTACATGCTGCACTGACTTTCTGCGCTCCGTGTTGAGCTTGGATTCAACTGAGTTAAAACAGATCTCTACTCTAATAAAAACAGAAGAATCATTTTAAAATTAAAAACTCGAAAAGGGATTAAGCAAGGTCATTCTTCAACCAGCAATTGCCAACTCCCTTTTTCGCTCTTTACACCTCTGCTTTCCTATGTGTGCAACATTTACCTATTTCACAGGAAATAGTATTAGCAAAACATATTATCAGACAGAAAAATATCTATTAAACTATGTTGCCATTATAACACAGCCATTAGCTATTCTATCTAGTCTCTCTAAAAACTGACAGACAAATAAAATCCTTGTACAATATTTCCAACTTTAATTCTGTATGACTTTTTGACAGCATCTCAACACACTTGCTATATTTACAAAAAAGTTTGAAGCTACAGATCATATTGTATATTGTTTAGTTGTATAAGTCACATTGCTTAGCTAAAATATTTGTAATCCATTGTGTATATTGTTTTACGCTCCTAAATAGAACCAGTTACAAACAAAATATATGTGAACATTCATATACTTGTACAATAAAATGACAACCAATCCACACCCAACCCAAATCAGATACATCTATTTCCTCCACTAAAATAAATAGCTGTTTATATTTTAAATTAAGTCAATTAGACTTGTGATGGTATTTTACATTAGATGCATATACACAAATTTACTCTATGATGTAAAAAAACTCTATATACTTTATATATAGTAAATTATCTTTCTATTCCATATTTGTATGAATAGAATTTATACTTAAATGATTTTGTCCTAAAAAGTTATAAACATCTTCACTAGACAAAAGAAAAGCCAAATTCATTCATAAGATAAGAAACAAGAAGTGAGTTATTCCAAACTTTTTATCCTGATGACCAATTTGTCCCACAATGCTGAACAATGAAGTTGAAAATCAAACATAAGGAAATGTATGCAATTTTAAATTTTATTTCTTTCACTTCTTGTCTTCAATATTACACCAGACCCTCCCCCTTTGAAATAAACTGGTTACTATGGAGACAGTGATATCTGCCATGTAGTAATGCTCACACTGTAATCACGGTACCTTATGTTTTACAATTTATTCCTTAATTTTCTTTTTATTCCACAATTAACAGTTTTAATTATAATTTTCAAAACCAGTGTTAGAAATTAAGTAAAAAATAACCAATTGTAAAACTCACATAAACAACTGGAGACTCAAAATCATCATACATTATTAAATAAATATACATTTATTAAATAGTAGGCTTTTATTGGTTGATTTGTCATTATCCAATGCTATACCTATTTTGATGGGAAACAGAAAAATGTACTTACTTTTTTATGAACTTAAATATGAATTAGAACACCCTGCATGTTCACGAATAAATGGAGTAAAGTAAAGCAAGGCATGAAATGAAGAAGCCAAAATGTATGTTAGCATTCTTACTCTTCTGCCTTATTAAGAGGCAGGGGGGACAGAAACCGTAACATAAAGAGAGATGAATCTTTTTCCTTCACTACTCACTCATCTCATTCCAATATCCAGTTAACCTGGTTCTGTAATTCTGTACTCTTGGTAGGCTAGGATTCAACTGAGTTTAAGATTTTTAAACTCACTGTCAGTCAACCTGATCATGAACTTTCATTATGTGCATGTAATTAATTGGGTCCAATGAACAATATCAGCACTGAGTTATAGACTTTTTCCCCCACCATATAATTAGAATATAATTACCCACAGGATATCAGAATGATGCAAAACCTTTCCTCTAAATGTGCCCTCATTAGGAAACAAGTCTCAATGTACATTTATTCAATCAGTATGAATTAATTAAAACGTTACCGAAATAAAAGAGGGTAACATTAAAGTGTATCTGACATCTATTAAAAGACTATCACTTGAGATCTGCACACACAGTTTATAACAAAACTCATTTAACTCGAACAAAAAACTTCACTGTACAAGTCTTGTATACGGTAAACAAAAAAGTAAAAAGGACTAGTTTTGAAGCTGACAGACTTTACTTTACCAAAGCATTTAAAAGTATGATATTGAGATATTAAACATCTTTATATGGTACTGAATCTAATGATATACACAGTATCAACTATGTGAGTTTCTCCACGGTTTCATTTTCAGCTTAGAATGTAGCTTATCATATTTAGGAATAACGTTTGAGAAGTTCTATTTTGTGCAGTTTTGAAGATCTGAGTCCTTTTATTTAACTAGATCAGCCATCTAACTTTCAGATGACCAGGCATTTAGGTTTTCTCTCCAGTCATTAAAAGAAGGGACAGTATGAGAGGATCACACCAGCCACACCGTTCTAGAGGACTCTCTCTTGTCTAAAAAGACCCTAAATTACTAGTTTAAAATAGTCACCTGAGCTGAGATGGCTATGTTTAGTGGGAAGAGAAATGTCACCCTTTGTGATACAACAAGAAGGAAGTGTAGTTTTAAAATTTATTCTTCACAGCTGCAGCAGTGATTTTGGACATCAATGAATAACTAGGAAATGGAAAAACTGAGAGGATATGGACCTGAACAACAAATTGCAGCGGAGAGACAAGTTTAGTAGCTCTGGTATAATACATGGTGCTGTGAAATGCAATTTATGAAAATATTCTCTTTATCTCTGCAAAAATAGTGAAGGCTGGACTTCACAAGAACGGAAGAAATGAGACATGCTGGATGAGAAAGGTAAAAATATGAATGGCCTTAGATCCACAAAAGAGAAAAGATTACAAAGGATGTACTCTTGAGGGAAAATTTATGAGAAGGCATCTTGGTCTGAGATGAATTCTGATAGTTTTCTGAAAGAAGTCTAGACTTCCAAAGTTACAGATGGAAGGGAGGGCCAAAATGTTTTGGAGATCAGACACAAGATTTTTCAACTTGCTATTTTCCCACAACTTCTAAAACTTATCATATGGGAGAAGGAGATACATTCTTCTCTAATACCTCAAAATACTCAAGGATAAACCTGGAATGGAAAGCATTGTTGTTATCTGCTTTTCTTTACCTTCCATATATATTTGGCATTGCAAGAGTATAATTGTTCAGCTGATCTTTAAAGCCTTTGAACATTTTTCCAAATGAAAGACTCTTCCACTGTCATGTCTATCAGATTTGATATGTCTGAACGCATCATTTCTATTAACAGATTAGACAATTTTTGACATGGATATATTCACTAGTTTTGCTGTCATTATTGAGAGTGCTGGTTTCACAGACACTGAAACACTGGTTTTGAAAAAGGAATCCCCGTAACAGGAAATGGGAGAAACTAATTAAGAAATTACTAAGACAAATGACAAATAATATATACACTGTAATAAATAATTTCTAGGAGGAATTTCTATTAGCTAGGTCACTGATGTATTATTTGTAATGTAAGCATACTCAGGATTTTAATGCATTTTCAGAGGAAACTACTAGATGAACAAATATACTACGAAATTATAAAGTTTCCATTAAATCACAGCAAAAGATATTTTCCACTCCTAACACGTATTGTGCTGAAGTACATGTTTTATGTTATATTATTAGTATGTAATACTGAAACACGATTCTGATACAGGAAAACATATTTACTTATGCTATGCCTTCAAAATTTGCAAAGAAAATAAACCTATTCAAGGGTGATTTGACTCTAGAGTGGTTTTATATATCCTCTAAACAACTTAAGTAAACTCCAATTGTGGAATGAAAAAACTTAATTCCTCTATACCTCTTCCTTTCCTGAAAAGAAAATGTTACACAAATATAATTGAAGATGAAATTTCATGCGGAAGCTTTATTTAGTTTATAGGAATGGCAAACAATAAATAACAATAAAATAAAAACAGTACGATAACAAAATCATAATTTCTACATGTTCACTTTCAAAGTATGACCTAAAATCCTGAAAATTAAATAATGTAATGTAGCATGTAATCATCCAACAAACTTAAAATAATATTTTACAATTATTGTTCAGAACATGTCCAGGTAATATCAAAATACTCTTATAGACAAACAACAAAGCTACGCTTATGACTTTCCACAAATATTAAAAAATATTTCATAAATATTAAAGCCAGCTTTCCATTGCTTTACCTTCACTGAGAGCAATGGAATAATCCCAGTTTACTCAAGTAGAGGGTCAAAGTCTAGCATCCATCCATTGGCAGATTTATAAACAAACAGCCCAAAGGATTAATCAGAAAACAAGTAATTTACATGAACGTTATTCTTCATGATCAGAAACAGGTTTAAGATTAGAAAGTATAGTTTCTTGTTTCTCCTTCCTGCAATAAATAAGTCTTTCTCAAGTTCAAGAATTTCTTACTTATTATGAAATACATTTAATTAAGAAGACCACCTGTTTGTTCTGTTATGAATATGGTGATGCCATGACTTTCATTGGCATAAAACATCCAATTTAATATATGAATACATAAGCTAATTCTGAAGCTTTTTTTTCATCATAAACTGCTCAGCACTTTTCTACACATCCTATGCACACAGCATGCATTTTTATTTTCCTTGAATTGAGTTATTGTTTTTGTGGACAGAGAAATTTACTGTCCACTACTGCAGGATAAAATATACCATAATGTTGATGCATAGCTTACTGCAAGACCAGTGTCATCATTCTAGGTAACCTCCGGCTTAGATCAGAGACCTCAGCATTGCAGATATACAATATGCATCCCAAGCAAAAACTGTCCATAAGAATAACTTCATTATTCTGGGAAGTTGGATCTATAAAAGATGTAAAATGTAGAAGTGTTCTGCCTATACAGTTTCTGGTAAGTACAATCTGAGTAAGTGATAAAACCTGAGTCAGCTTCAGTTATAATATGCTCTACAGAAAGTTCATTCTCACGTGAAGGAAAATGCAATATGCAGAGGATAAAGCATGCTTCTGCCTATAAACTCATCAGCCGGGATTACTCATTGTGTTTACAGTTCACACAGTTCTGTGAATTTAAAAAATAATCTTGCAGTCAATACCAGCATCATTTTAGTTGTTACCTGTGACAGAGGATTACATCTGAAATAAACATACAGACAACTCACCAATACTACTGGGCAGATTGATGTGGGTGGTAAAATATGGTCCTTCAAAGGTCCACAGTCACATTCAGGTTTTAGATGTGAAGCACATTTGTTATGCAACTACGGGAAGACAGAAAAGAAGATTCAACTTAGACATTTTACTACTACAGTCTAAGAAATTTGGCATTGTAAAATTGAGTGAATTTATATATGCTAAATTAATCTAATTATTACTAGAGTACTACATGGAAAATGAAACACAATGCAGTGGAAAGCCTTTTAGGATTGACAAAACCAATGAATTTAAATTGAAGCAAAGAATAGTGGATTAAAATATTTCCCTGTTTGGAAATTGCATTTGTTGTCCAGGACACAAAATGAGAACATTGCATGGTAGTACAGAAACATCAGCACAGTGTTAGTGGTGATCAAAACCTTTATTTCATAAGACAGCTTCTTGCACTGAGCCAGGAGCTTCTGTTTACTACTAGTAAGCAACCTGGAGTAACTCAAGGCTGCCCTTGGTATTATTGGTATTACGCTGCTTTCTACCTGAAGCTGATAAAGTCACTACCAAGTCGATTACGATGCTGCAATATCTATGAAAATATATATGATGTATAAGAGAATAATGTAGAAATATCTAAGAGCTTTAAGGTATACTGTGAAAATTTTGGTCTTGATTGAATAAATGTTCAGGTTTCTACTGACTGCTGAGGAACCTGAATTACTGTCCTTTTTCTATTTATTCTTCGCATTCATCCAGTTTTCCTGAAAGCAATGAGAAGAATTCTATTCTGAAAATACGGAAAAAAAATATCCTCAGGTCTGCTGACTGGAAGAGCATTGACTTACTTCCATATTGTTAAAAAGGTGAAAGGGGAAAAATGTGTATATAACAACATAAAATGCCAACAAATAATGGTATATTTGTTGGAATATTTTGCATTAGCAATCAAGAGTTCTTTTTGAAATTTTAGGATTTAACTCAATTCAAATGTCTCTAAATACAATATTTCAACATATATATCCAACCACACAGTACAAAGGCACAGCTATGTGCCAGGATCATGCAAAGCATAAACATTTAATTGGCAGATTTCACCACAGAAGTGGTGATAAGAGATAGCCACAATAAAATACAATTTTATGTTGTGAAATTGGATAAAAGTTTATTATTTATGCATTGATCCAATAAACTGTACATTAAGTTCTTCAGGTAACCCATGCATTCCTTGTAGAGAGGAATATTTTATTTCTTGAGAAGATGTGTGTTTGCATTGTAATAAATATCAGAAATTTTGAAGTAAAAATCTTATTTAACAAGTGATTTAACTAGTTTAATAAGTAGCATACAGCACTAATTCAACAGGTTCAATAGCTGTTACAAAATATGTAATTCAATGTCTGCATCTTTAAATCACATTTTTCCAAAGTCTGATTCATTTTCCCTTAGATGACTTAACCATGCCACTATGAACTCTACTAAAATTACAATACCAGTAAAATTACAGTAGCAGTTGCTGATGTATATTAGTTTCACTGGTGATATGGTCTTCATACAGTTATCTGGTACAGTTAATGTTGACATAACACTTCTGAATTTTGAACTCAACGACACCTAATATTAGCCTTGTCCATATTCATTCATACAGCAAAGTTACCTTTTCAGGCAGTTACTTAGCAACAGAAAATAAAAGTCTAACGAGTTTCGATTTACCCTGAGTATTAAGGCCTTATTGTGAGGGTATTTCGGTATCCCTGTAATCTAAATCATTTGTCATGCTAATTCTCTGCCACAGTGGTAAGGCTACTTGTACCATAATTAATGCACACCAGGCCATATTACATCAAATAAAAGTATCTTCACACATTCGGTGGTAATTAGTAGCTTTGCTACTCAGTGGCATCCTAACTTATCTATGAAAAAAAAAAAAGCTTAATCTTCTTATTAGTTTCTGCTGATCTTTGACAACAGAACTGGCACATAGTAGGCAATAGAAATGGTAGAAGATATGCAGCTTTAATGAAAATAAGACTGACAAAATGAAATTAAATAATATGGATCTTGTCTCAAAAAAAATGTTTCAGCAAATTTTAAATACATTTCCCCAAAATTCCCTTATCCCAAACCTAGCTCCTTTAGAATATTATTTCCCTCACAATCAGATGCCTGCAAAGGAGGAAAAAAACCCTATTTGCTGGAGAGGAATTGAGGGGAAAAACAAAACAAAACACATTTTAAAGACTGTGGTAGATAACTATAGAGTATATGGAAGAGGGAATCATGGGCCTGGCAGAGAATTCAGTATAACAAGCCTCCCTAGTGAAAAAAGTCATTAATTTGGGGGATTTTATTCAGGGATTTGACATTAGAAATAATTCTACTAAGCTGTAAGAAGGAAAGTTATTTAAAATAAATGAAAGAGGCTCAGAATTAGTTGTGTAATAACTAGCATCCTCTTACATTTGAAAAATATGCTGGTAACAAGCCCTAAATGCAGTGTTGTACAAGAAGTTGAAAATTTACGAAGGATGTGATAATTATATAACTTCAGAATATCCATTCAAAAATCATGCAACTGTTAGAAATGTAAAACATTGTCTTTTCAGTAATAAAGCTATTACTATTAGCAAAGAAAGTTATTGCAACAGAATATACAGAACATATATTGCAATATACATTGCAATTTTTCACTTCTGTGTCTAATTTATACCTGAACCATAAAAATGAGATAAAAAGATTAATAAAGTTATTTTGAAAATACAATATTATTTTTACACAAAATAAACGTATTTAGATTACTGATGGAAATACAATTGCAAAATTGTAAACTTCAGTGCCAACATTTTCAAAAGAATATAGGCTCATTTTTAATTTGAATGCTGACAGATACTTAAACTTTTAAATAAGCACACAAGCACCTAAGATACTTTCAAAATGATTTAGCCTCTTCCTTCACAGTGATTTAAATTATAAATAATTCCTTGCTATTTCCTCATTGAATCTCAGTTGTTACAGAAGTTATCTAAATCTTGATGTATATTTTCAAGAAGTAAAAGGCTTTTACAAATCCGGTCCAGATTCACATGAAAAAATGGGAAAATAATTTCTCTAAGGAGCTATAGAATTTGCAACTTTCTTTGACTTCAAGAGGGAGTCCTACATAATATGTATTTCTTGAATGATATACACATATTATGCAAATGTAAACATATCTATATCTAAAGTAGAACTTTCAATTTATCTATTTAAGGCCAGGCTGGATGAGGCTCTGAGCAATGTGATCTAGTCAGGGATGTCCCTGCTTCTTGCAGGGGGGTTGGACTAGATGACCTTTGAAGGTCCCTTCCAACTCTAACCATTCTATGATTCTATGATTCTATTCAAACACTGATAGTCATTGCCTCAATTTGATTATCTGCATGCAAAAATTTTGGAATGGGTGTTTTATTCTCTACATAAATTATCCAAATTTTGACAGCAATCTGGACTACATATTTGCTTTCTTCTAAAATATTGGTTTTTAAGTAATTATAATAGCTTATCACTGAAAGTATCCTGGATTTATTTTCTTTGATGATGTTTAATATTTTGTATTCTTGTGTTAAGAAAATATGTCATAAAACATCCAAACTTGTATGCTGAAAACAAACATTCACTAATGTCTCAGTCTCATAGTATTATTTAAAACACTGAACAAATAACTGCTGTTCCGTAACAATAATAATAATAATGGTATCAGCAAAAACGCAAAAACCCTAGAAGAAGGCTGAATCTCTCCCTTTTTAGATTTAAATCCTGCCCTGGCTAGGAACAGAAATACTGGCATTGCTCCTTCTAGCATGAAGATCTCACTTATAAAGGCAGTGTTCCTTGAATGTCATTAGTTCCAGTTATTGGTTCCTGCTGAATAAGATGCGCACAGAAGTTGTATATATTCGACTTGGTGCACAGATTAGTATATTATCAAGATATCTCTGCTATTATTCCCAGACACTTAAGATCACTTCATCCTAGCAGATGTCCTCAATTTAATTTGCCTGTCAGTACACCACAAGTTAGGATTTTGCCCTAGTGTCACAATGACCTTGACTTTTCCTGGTAGTAAAAACTCTTTTATAATCTTTCCGTAATGCAGATTGGGAATTCTGCTCTTTAGAATGACATGTATTATTTAATTACTTCAATTTTTGTATTGTCTTGAAGCAGAGTACACCTTTAAGCATATTTGGTTGCAACAATTAATGATTCCTATGAATATTCTGCACATACCATTTCTTAAACACATACTATCGATTCCTGATGACAAAACTGTATGAGATCTTTTAAATTATAAGGTTATGAAAAAGCGATGCAGCTTGTTGTCTCTCTAACCTGTGCTAAAGGTTTTACTATAGTATACTCACTGTGATCTGACACCAAACACAGTGAAGCCCAGTCAAGCCTTGGTAACATTTTATAGTTTTGTGACACTTATCACATTTTGTTGGACAATTTCCTTCTACCCAGAAATGGTGCATTACCTGCAAAAGAAAAGCGTGGATATATATAGAGTTACTTAACTAACAAGTACATGGCAAAGTTAATGCTACCCCAAACTTACATCAGTATTCTTTTTGGACTTCACATATGTTTTGATGCAAGACGCAGGAGCTCTTGAGACACAGCGTTCATGGACTGTATACTTGCAAACTGAAAAAAAACCCCACATTAATAGATGTTGATGCAATGGTGTTTCTGACTACACTTTTATTAAACAAATAACATTACCAGCATGCCATCTCTATATAATCAATCCAATCAGTCAATGAAAACTCAAACTAGACTGCTTTTTCCATAGAATACAAAAGGCCAATTAGAACAGGAAATATTATGCAAGTGAGAAATCCAAGAATGCATTATCATTGCATAACAGGAAATGCTTAATTAAATCAGAGCTCACTAAGTTTTTTCACAATAATTCCCAAATGACAAAAATATTAAAGACAAATTGATGACTGCCAAATGGTTTGGTGTCACTCGGTAGTAGAAAGAAATCTATATTTTACAAATTATAGGCATGAGAGCAGCTGGCAAGCACAAAAATAAAAGCCAATGAGTTTATGTTGTTCCTTCTATTGGTTTACAAATCTTAAACGGCTGATTAGTCCATTTTCAGGGAGTAATTGTTTTCATGCATTCCATGTAATCACTCCAACTTTAGCTCTTACTTTCCCAAATACCACCTCCTGAGAAGTCTTATTTTCTAACCCTTCCACACCAGTTTTAGGTAACTGCTATTGTTGACCAGGTCTGTAAAGATCACACTAGCTGCATTTGGAAAACATAGAAATGTCAGGGTACAATGCAAAGCTTTCCTGACTTCAACTATACAACTGTGCCTAGATGAGGAAATAATGCTAAAGCTTATACCTGCATTCAACAGAGTCAACTATTAAAAACTGAGAATGAATTTCTCCCTGCATGGTGTGTCTCTCACGCTTTTGACCTCGAGAGCAATTAAGCACAAAGTACTTCTAAACACCTTGCTTGCACCTATTACACAAACCCAGTGGGAGGCGCAGCCATTAATCAGACAAACGGCAGGGAGTAACATTGTTGATTGGACTATGGAGGGATGGTGAGGCCCCCTGCAGTTTCTTTTTTTTTTTTTTTTACTCCCACACAATCTAAAATGCAAATAATGAAATCTATAGCAAGGCTTTGAAAATATATTGGAGAAGAAGCTTAGCAAGAAAAGGAAATAGCATGATAGTTTTGTAAGTAGACTTATGCCCCATGCTGCATGAAAGGAGCATGTGGATGTTCCTCAGATAGTCTAGGACTATTGTTCATGCCAAGCACAATAACAAATACATTTTAAAGAGGTACATTGCAGCAGAGAAAATAACAGCTCTTGTAAGGCTGGTCTTTTGGAGGCAGCTTACTTGATAAAAATCATCCATATGTTTCTGACAACTACTGAAGAACACAATATACATCATTTGCTCAATAGAATTTTCTCTTTCTAGCATATATGGGTCTTATATTTCCTCACAAGGATTAAGTTTGCATCAGTCTGACATAACAGAAGATTAAAAAATGTAACAGTTCAATATCTAATAGGCAATGCAGCATTTTATATATATATTCCAGTTACTGCCATCAGCGTTTATTAATCTGAAGTTATGCAATTTCTATTTGTTTGAATTTTAATAAATGTATCTCTCTCTGTCCATAGTATTGTGAATGAAATTATATTATGTGAAAACCCATACATGGAATATTTACATCTGAATTATATTTTAAAGAGATCTGTGACCCACAGAGGAGAGAGAAATGGCCGATTCTAAAATCCTCACTCATTCAGACTAAACTCTAATTAAATCAATAGAACTGCACAGGCAGAAAGGTCCTAATCAGCTGTGATGGGCTACCTTTCATACCAAAAATGGAGAAAATAAGTTACACTACGAAACCGATTAATTTATCAAAAAGAACAATGAAAGGTGACTTGATACCATCAGGAGAAGAATACAGTGGGTACTGAAGATCTCATTAATCTAATAGAGCAGGGCATAACATGAACCAGTCATTGGAACCATCTACCAGACATTCAAATCAGAAAATAGGTCTTTGTTAAAAAAAGATGATTAATCATTGGAACACACCATAAAAGAAAGATATGGATCATCCATCTCTTGAAACATTCAAACAGAGATGACGTATCTTTTGGCAACATTTGGTTTCTCAAGATCCAGGTTATGAGTTGGTCAAACACAGATTATTAGGAGATACACATATATATAACTCAAGGAATTGAACCGTAGTGACTGTATCCAACAGTCTAAGGAAGGTCAAATTAGATGCAGGAGTCTTTCCTGTGTTCCTTTACCTTTAAAATCTATAATCAGTGTGAAAGGATGTGAAAGGATGGCAAGACTGAGATCTATTTGAATAAACAAATATGGGACTTAGATAGTAGTGAACACCTATTAAAGAATATGAATAATTATTAATAAATACAAAAGAGGAGTAACAAAAATATAAGGTTGAAACTTAAGCATCATACTTTCTAAGAGAAAGAAAAAAAAAACAACTCTAAAGGGATTTAACACTGAGAGCTGCTATAATGCGAAAAACTCTCTCAAAACAACAATTTGGAAAGCCCCATATCCTGAAAAATAAAAAATGGAACCTTGAGCTCTCAAGCACAGAAGACAAAAGTGGGAGACACTCCTGTGCCGACAATGGGTTTGTACTGGGAAGCTACTAGTTCTTTGCTATGCAGCGAGCACAACATTTCTAAGACTATTCAGGTATGCAAATGGACACCAAAATGCTTATACTCACAAGAACAGCAGAGACCTTGCTTGCCTACTCCGATTAGCATGTTCAAACAAAGATTACAGTAGGCAGGCTTGTTAAAGTGTTTCAGTCTCCAAACATGTTGCCCATCATCTTTCACATTCTGCACAGGACATAAAAGAAACAGATTTCACTTAATAAAATAAACAATGAAATATATAAGTGCCAATAAAAATTGCAGATTGACTCAAGAACGTAAAAGACAAGCTGTTACTTTGTTCAATACTCTGCACCAGATCACAGTATAATCATTCTAAATACACAGGCAATGATACAATAAAAAATTCTTCAGAAGCTCATGGATGTCCATGTGTTTCAAAAACGACTCAGAAAAAAAACATCAGGCTACTGTTACTACTGCAACACAATGCTAGCAATAAATCTAGGCTGATATTAAATTACAACTAGCATTAAAACTAACTAAAATTTGTTCTAGAGTAAATTTAAAAATAAAGGTGCTGCAGGTTAGAAGGCAAAACTCCCCAAAAGGAACAATAGAAAAAATTTTTTAAAACTATAGAGTATCAACATACGTGAAGTGGGAAATCTAACCACTCCACAATAATATTTACTGTCAGCTTTAATTTATGTTTATCTACTGCCAATAGTCTATCAGAAAGCAAGTATTTAAGGGTGAGATTTACAACCTGGACCTATTATCTAAAAATTGAATTCCTTACATTTAAGCTCTAGTTTTTCAGTTAGCTGCAGCACTATACTCAAATCTTGCATAAATAGACCGATCAACTGATTAGCACTTCCAGCTGTAACTCAGGTGTACAACTAAAATATTATCAAATCATTTAAGTTTATGAAAGTAAGCTTTCAGTTATACAATTCTCCTTTTTCTTCTTAACAGAATTATTATGAGGCCTCACTGTTATTATCAAGTTCTTTTAATGATGTGCACTTGGTACAGATGTTCAATTAATTCTGCAAATTCCAGGTTGCCTGGCAAATGTGGCCATCAGACTTTTTCCTTTTTGCAATCATTAGAGGTTTTGAATTTAAAAAATTAGATTAATATCATATCACTTCATATATATATTCTTTTAAACAAATATAACATGCAATGGAACAAAGGCAGTTAACATCTATCATTTGGAAACAGGATGCAGTAATTTGGTACTTCATTGTGTATTACTGAAACACTATGGTCTTCTTGGTCATTTCATGACCAAAAACGAATTGTCACACAGCTGAAGGAATCAGAAGCCACATCAACAGCTGGTTCACATCCAGTTTCTGATTTCTCACATCAAACTACAAAAGTATTTGTCATCATGTATATACAATATTCCTGACTAGATCTTCAATTATACGATTGTTTTCACTGATAAGGATGGTCAATGTAAGTCAGTGGACATAAATTTTAATAAAAATTCAGTTTCGTCCTGTATTAGAATACAGTGCACGAGTTATTTCCTTAAAAATCAGTATTTCTCTATTCTTAAGTTAGCCATTAATGACAAGTCCAAGATGATGAAGTAGTCTTCATCCTTGAGAGGAGAAAAAAAAAAAAAGAAAATAAAAAAAAACAAAAAAACCCACTCCTGAAGGAAAATTAGCACTCCAAGAAATTAAGAAAATTTGGTTCAAAGCCAGATCCTAGCCAAAACACAAGTTTGAATATCTCCTACAAATTACTTAGAAACAGAAGGAATTGAAATCAGCTGGAATATTTTTTCTCTTTTGACATATCAGGATCAGAGCCTAAGTGGAGTTCCCCCAATATCATCCGGAAGAGTTCAAATGCCATCTCTGACAGCTGTGCAATGTCAGAGTCCCCTTTCTGCAGCAAGAGTAGAGCAGATGCCTAATGTGGGATTCTCAGGCTGGTAAAGAGTGTGTAAGTTTTCCTATTTCCCCTGAAGAAGCAGAAATATATTCTGCAGCTGTAGAGCACTAGAAGCCCGTCAAGCTCCGTGATTGGCAGCTGAAGAGGATGTATTTTGTTAAATAGAGCTCTGTAACGTCTATTTTTCTTTCCATCTTACTACCACATTCCACACATTTTTAAAGTACGGGTAAACTACAACATAGTATGTGAGTGTCAAGTCTTCTGAAAGTAGGCAATTATTTACTAGACAGTAAAGACCATGTAAATCCTTCTGAGAAAAAACAGTAAACAATGTACACTTTTACTTTAACATTTCTCATGTCATCAACAGATACAGTCATAAACCACAAGCACTTAAAATGCAAGCTGACCAGCTTTCCTTAACAAAATACTTGCAACTTCTGAAAATTAACAAAAATTCATAATTATGCATAAACCTGCCTCTCTTCCACATTAGTTTTGTGTTACTTTTTCATTTTAATTCTATTTTTAAAGAATGGCCATTACATGTGAATATGTCGCTTCTTATTTGAACAGAACATATGGACTAACTTAGCTGGCATTTTCCTTATCAGAAAAACAAACAAGTCTTGATGTGGGTGTTCTGCCAATTAAAACACTTAACTGTGTTACAGACTGCAACCGATGCAAATTCATTACATAAACACAATGCACTTTTGGAAAATAGCAAATTAAATTTTTGCTCTTGTGCACTGCCAAAAATAAGCAATAAAGTGCTGCACATGATTATGCATGCACATAACTTTTTAAAACACTGCAAAGAAAAAAAAAAAGACATAATGTGAAACTAAGTCCTCTCAACGCAAGTCTTTAAGTATGAATAAAATCCACAATTTTGACACATCAGTGCATTTACTGACATTCACTCATTTTGCTTCCATATCCTGAGAAAGAGTTTAAAAACAAATAGTCATTAAGAAGATCTCAGAGCAGGGCAGGTACAGTAAAATCTCTTCCTCACTTCATTATACATCACTGAAAATGAAGCCTCCATATGCCATATGGAGGCTTTAGCACATAATGACAATACTAACATTTATTTTGTTAACAACGGTTCTCTCAACTTGCAGTCCTGACCCTTCTACCATGGATTTGACTGCCAAAAGGATCCTAGCTTAAAAAGAAAGTCAACCCCAAAAGAGCCAGTCTTAGAACTAGTGGAAAATTTTATGCAGTCACAGATTTTAGCTACATATCTCTGATCTGGTTTAATTTAACTATTTTCTGCTTTTTAGGTAGTTGTAAATAACGGTAGTCAAAGAGATCGTAAAGTTTCAAGCACAAAACTCAAGATTCTGAGACTTAAAGAAGGCAATGAAATCACTGCAAGAAGGCAATTTCATCCTAGCAAGTATCCCTTTTTACAATGGCTACAGAGCATCTGAAATACCAGCATGCTCAGTCTTTTCTATGAGAACAGTCAGTAACAAGCAACTAAGGGAGAAGGATGTTAGCAAGTCTGCTAAGTCATTCTTTTGCTGCCTACTGTTATTTTGTTTTAATTTATTTTAAAAATATTTATATGACTTGAAGACATTTTTATGACTGATCTTTGGGTATTGTTCAGTCAGTAGGAAGGAGAGAAGAGTGTCCATTAAACCACACAGAGCCTCCTTTTAATACAAACACAGTTAAGTTCTATATTTCTTTGCTGTCTCTCAGCAAAGAATTCATATTTGTTTTGTTCAATTTGGCTTGGAGAGAGGAGGTTCTAAGCCTCTTTTGGTTCAACTGGTGAGGGAGTAACCTTATTCAAGAGATATGCTACTCAGGAGGGCTCCTCACTTCTAAGTTCTGAGATATTTTGTGTGTTTCTGTGTGTGTGTGTGCCGAAGAAAGGAAAAAAAAAAAAAAAAGAAATCACTTCCTCAGCCTTTGTCCACGCACTCACCAGTGTACTACCCTGATCATCCAGGATAGTACTAATGCCTAAGCATTAATATGCACATAAGAAAATGCCAGCCTAGAAAAGCAAGCACAGGAAGGCAAATTAATTTGTTTAAATGAGCATTAAAATCAGCCACACTACCATGTTTCCCTGTCCCTAAACTGGCACTCTCCTGTTATCTGCAGAGACTCAAACACTGCAGAAATTATATTTTAATACTGGTAAACTTGTATACCTGCATAATATACCATTTATTTTACACCTTATACACAGAACAGGTTAGTTACTCCTAACTTCTCCCGGGCTTTTACCAACCAACAGGCAAAATGAAAGGCAGGACTGTAGTAAGGAAAGGCATTTGCAAACCTCCTGTAAAGAAGTGGGAGCTAGCACAGCACAAAATTAGACAGCACTATCAAGAAAAGAGATGGGCACTTTTTTAGTAGCTCCTGTTATGGTCTCACAAAGCATTACCATTACCCCCTCTGCTGGCAATGCCTTGAAATTATACTGGTAAAATAGCTCCCATTATCACTTAGGGTGGCTCAGCCTCCCAGCTGGCAAGGAGCTGTCAAAGAGGGTAAGCTACAGCTTCTTCTAGCAGGGGCTTGGTTTTGGCCTGTGTACATATGGAAACACCATACGGCTCACCGGCACTTCAGCCTTCTAGAAAACTCACCTGTCAGACTAAAGGCAGGACTTATAAAAATATCACTGGGGAAAATAAAAGGCCAGATCACCCTCTTTCCTCACCGAATGAAAGAAACTACCAGACTGCCTAGGTATTAAACAGTCATTTCAGACTTCAGCTTGAGAGGAACTCCTCGTGGTGCAACAAATCCCACACTAGATTTGCAAATGTTTGCAAGTCCCCTGTCTGGTTCCACTTTCACATGATCAGAGCTCGAAAAGTAAGGCAAAAATAATCCACAGACAATATAAGCAGCAGTATTTCCCAAGTGTGGATCCACACTCGAGAATTCCATCCCACATTTAATCAAAAAGCTTAAAAAAAGAGATACCTTTTAAGGTCTTTGAGTGTAATAGCATCATATTTGCTGCTTGAGGAGCCAAAAGAAATTTGTAAGAGTATTTCTTTCTGATTTAATTGAAGCAGTCACAGTTAAACACAAATGTGTTTGTCTCATTGAGATCTACCTCGAGTTGAAAGGTGAAATGGGTTGAAAATTCCAGCTGGTGATTTAAAAGAAAGGCATAGCGGCCTAGTTTCAGATTATTGATGACTTACAAAGCATTGACTGTTCAACTTCTCTCTCACCTTTTCAGCAACCGTGTAAGTACCAGATGCAGTGCAAACGTGACATCTAGTGGCCAATGAAGAGGGGATAAAATACTTTCCACTCCTAAAACAGGAGGTTTTTTTTTTAACCTAGCACTAGTGAACTTGCAGTTTATACCTATTTTTTTTTGCACAGACATTTAGTAATGATCTGTTACAAGAGAAGTGAGACCAAAAATATCTGGCATGAATTATCTTAGAAGAGAAATCAAGTGCTTTTATCAGAACAGGCTGGCATTATATTGCACAAGTGAGGAATTCTTAGCGAAGAGCAGAATACAATCTTCATGCCTGACAAAAACCCTTAGGAACAAACCATCATGAAGTGGCTTTTTGTGCCCAGATTACAAAGGACATTATAAGCAATGATAGGAGAGTCAATGGGGTAATTCTCAAAGTTCATTGACAATGCTGATCTACTTAAATTAATGCAGAATGAAATAAAAAGGTCAGAAACTTTGAAGGTTTCTACTGTGGAGGAGTAGAATACATAGCCTAGTGGTCACTAGTATGCAATAGGCCAGCTCCCAAACGCATAATTATCAACCAGAAGCAGTAATGCAGGAACATCCCTGTCCAATCTGTTTAAATGGGAAAGAAACAAACTTTTGCCTTAAGAAGCAATACGTATCTCATACATTTATTATTAAAAATTGCACCACATAAATAACATTTTCCTCTATATTTACCTGATTTTTATTTTCTTCATTAAACTCTCGCTTTTCGTGAGATAATTTCTTGGAACAACTTCCACAAAGCAGGCATAACTACACCTTAGAGTAAGAATTATGGGTCTTAAAGACAAATGTTTCAGTGGGTGCAGAACAGAAGAAATTCAGCCACTGCTAAGTGGAAAAAGTGGAGTCATCAAAGTACGGATGGATTATACGCATACACAATTCCAAGGTCTTTTCTCAAAAAAACCCAAATTTCCAAATAGTATGTGTATCACAGTACTGCTACAGAACAAGAACCAATTCAGCTCTTACTTAAATTCCTTATCTGGTAAAGAAATTGTTTGTTTAGCACATGAATCACCTTGAAAAGCAGCAAAATAAGAATACATTGTTTCTATCCTGGAACATTCCTGAGATAAAACTCTGCATTTCTAAGTTCTACCTTCACAGCACCTCTAAACTCAAGTTTTAGGAGGAAATAAATCAAATAAACTGGATTTTTATGTTGATTTCTTAGAGAAATTAGACTTATTTATGTTCTTTGTCCCTTTATCTCCATGAATCTAAACTGCTCCAGCAACTTATAAATTAACTTAGTAATCTCAACTACATTTGAGTGTCACTAGAAGTTTCATGAAAGTCTAGAAAAATGCCAGAGGGGGAAGAGGTAGAGAGAGAGAACAGAAGGAAAGTCAGGCAGATTTCCTTGTTACGTCTTTTAACTTGGGAACAGCTGTCTGATAATATTTGTAAGTAACAACCCAATAACACTTTCTCTTTCAGAAGAGGAATACTGATGAAGTTGGAGGACAAAGATCATAAATCTGTCAGAGGTCAGGCTATCTCAACACCACTGTTCATAAACACTAACTTTTATTTTTGCATAACATATTTCACTTAAATGCTTTTTTAATTTTTTTCAATTATTCTAACAGAAACACCTGATATAGTACATAATAAAAGCTGATTGAAAGGCTGTAAACATAATATCAAACTTTTACATGATATCTGACCTTTATATATAGCTCTTAAAGGAAACTAAAGATTAAGTACAAACAATGTAGCTGAATTCTGAAGATACTTCAGCTGTAATAAATTATCATAGCTTCACGTATACTAGCATAACAAATTACACCAGCTGAGAATCTTGTATTGTTTGTACAAGCTCTACACAAGAGTTAAGCATATTACAGTAAGTTAATGGACTCCAACCCAAACTGAAGACCTCACTGGTACCATAATTTTTAAAAAATAAAATACAGCAACAAGTCTTTGTCACTGTCATACTAGAAAAGCTCTGAAACTGATCCCTTGATTTAAAATTTCATTATTGCCTGAGTTCAGCATAGAGCCAAAGCGTAGCCGGCTAAAGTTAAAAGAAGGTGAGAGAATTGTTTGGCTGTTTTGGGTTTCTTTTTTGCTTATTTTCAACCTGTGAAGACTTCCCAGGTATATCTAAGCAGCATAAGCCAGTAGGTTATGCCATTTATTTTCACATAATAATCAGCCTGTGAAAAACTTTAAGAACTTTATTATTTGGTTACTGAGTCCAAAAGACTCTTCCCTTACTTTTCGTTATCATAATTAAAAGGAGAGAGAGAAAGACAAACAAAAAGCAGAGTCCTGGGAAGCAACAGCATGTAAAAAGAAATAACAGCATTCCACTAACATGAGTGATGCACTAGGTAATATATTAGATGCTGTAAAACCATCAAAATCATGCTATCAGTTTACACAAAATAAGGATGGACAGGCATTAGAGTTTTAACTTTATTGACTTAACTTTCCAATGTCCTAAAATACATTTAGATTTGATCATTTAAAACTGTGTGCAAAAAGAAGCAGTAATTGCTGGTTTGATGGAAAATTTTAGAATCTGGCTTTTCTCTACATATTATGCAAATGGTTTAAGAAACCAAGGGTATTTTTAAATATGAAAAGAAAAATGGGAGACCTTTTAGAGGAGGGCGTAATTTCCTATTAAATCATTAGCAGATGGCCAGCAATTCAGCTTATGCAGTTCTGTAGGTAATGGACTTCATTCAGAGTAAAGTTAAATATTTTAAAAGTATTAAAAGCCACTCCATTCAATTTACTCCAGCTTTCAACTAATAAAACTACACTTATTGATCTAAAAGATATTTTGCATACCATTACAATTTTTTTTCACAACTCTACATTTATGTCTCTTCAACACAAAGCACTGGGAATACTCTTGATGACAGAAGCAGACTGACCCATGCTGATAGCAGGCTACAAAATTTTGATCATTGTTTAGGTATTTTAATTATTTCCACAGTAAAGCTATGCACAGCAAGATAAATTATCTAATACCTAGTAAAATATACAGAAAGATAAAAGGTCTGATAATATAGATTTGCATGGCTTCTTTCTATCAGCTTTTGCTTTAATAAGAAAATAAACCTCTACAGAAGTACCTGCATAAATTTATCACAGAATTTGAGGAGTTTTAAATTTAGAAAGAATGAAGTGTAGACACTGAAAAAGACTCCAAGAATATCTACACTACCTGTCAGATAAAAATAATCTGTACTGAAAATCACTACGAGTTATCTGCTATACTGATTGCTCGAGAGCATTTGCTGCCCTTTGTTTAGAGTATTTCTGTGGAAAAAAATGGATTTTAGCCTGACAGATTTGTTGTTTGATGACAGGGAAGTAATTCAACATTTTTGTTACTCAGTCACACATACAGAATTAGGGAATCAGTACTTAGTGATCCAAATGTACTGAGTGTTATCCTCAATTCAGATATTTATCTGGTAATTTCATTAATAAGATTTTGCAAGAATTTTAGATCTTCTGCAAAAGGCATTGTTATGTTGCTTATTTCCCTATGAAAAGTCTCAGTCTCAGTCTGATCATTCTTTGTACAAATAAAATACCATAGAGCAACTACAGCAGTCTAGGTTTAGTTCAGGCCGCAGCAGTACACACGGAAAATAAATATTATTATTTCACCTCAACGTCTGAAAAAGACTTCAGAAAAAAAATTAAGTGTTTTCTCTCAAATAACAGAAAAGCATTTGAAACATATGCTAAGATACACATGCTCAAAATTACCTCAAATACAGGACAGCAGGTGGCACTGGCAACATTCCAGTGATAAAACAGCTGTGTTGAACTGGTTATAAAACTGATCATATTACATCTGTCTTATCTTTAATGTGAAGTTGTAAATGTACAGAATATAAACTCTTCTTACATAACACTATCCTTTGGTGTAAGTGTTCTCGTTGATATTGCTACTTAGTATAGTTTATTAAAGTAGTTATAGAGATGGAAGAACTATCTTCACAGGGATGCATCATGACAGGACAAGAGCAAAAGAGCAATCATTGCTGCAGAAGAGATTCCATCTGTGCATAAGAAAAAAGCTCTTTCTCTTCAGAATAATTATCACTGGGAAAGACTGCCCGCAGAACTGGTATAATCTACCTCACTGGAATTTTTCAGGAAAAGCCCTGGATAACTCAATCTGTGGCCCTGCACTTAATAAAAGGCTGGACCAGATGATGTCCAGAAGTTGCTTCCTACCTAGATTGTTCTGTGACTTGGTATGGTTAGGCCACGTAACACAGCACCATGCTGAGAAGCCTAGACACTGCTCTGAGCCAGCTGTAACATACACACTGGCAATAAAACATTCTTAACAGATACTACTGCAGCTAGGAATTAATAACATGCAGTTAACAGGATAAATTAATCAACTTTTTACAGCTTCCAGCTCCAGAGCTGGCTCATTTGGTGTTGCTTCAAACGCGTTAGTGTACCTCTGATATTGAAGACATACTTCTGCTCTTTGCATGTCACTCAGCCATCTTAAAGAAAAGCAATTCTTTATACAGGCCACACAGAAACTTACCTGAGGGCTGCAGATGACATGCAACAGAAACTTGACACTCTTATGTTAATACTTACATTCTCTAACCCAAGGAGTACCAAGAGTGGGATCGTGGTCATTCCTCCTTGGATCCACTCTTCTAGAGAAACAGTGCCATCATGATCATAGTCAATTTCTTCCATCATTTCATGAAGGATCTACATGGTTTAATGAAAAATCTCATGAATTCTATATTCTAATACAACAACTTATTGTTAGAACATGTGTAGATCTCCAATTCCCTCATCTGCATCCAAAAAGTAAGGAAAATATATTGTATGGCATCGTAGTAACATGAGTACTGATAGTTCAGAAAATCAAGTGTCATATTCCTATTTACATTTTGTTATAAACAAAGTTCCAAAACTAATTTGTGTCCTCTTGTGTACTTACTTTGTACAATACAAATAAGAGGTAGTTACTTTTAAGGAATTTTCAGAGATAAACCAGTTGTGTTACAAATGTTCACTACCACATGCATTGAAGAATGTTTCACAGCTCATATTTCATCAGAAAAAGGCTCATAGAAGTGCTAATTGACAGTGTCATAGTGGAGCACAGACTACTATTATTTCTATCTTACTAATATATAGAATCACATGTTGACATGAAGTATCACAAAATGATTAAATGCCATGCCTAGCAACATTCAAAACTTGTGATAAAATGGACTTACTGGACTTAGTTCAGTAACATCCCATTCAAGGTATTCTGCAACATGCATCATTTGAGCAATGATATTTTCCAGCTCCTACAGATGAAAGAAAAAAAAAGCTAATATTTAAAGACATATTTTAAAGATAAATTCTACTGCAAGTAAGTTATAATTCAAACACATAGCATTCATTAACACTGTTTCATCAATGTTCCTAACAGAATGTTCTTTACAGTGGGAGCTTTCCAGTCTTAGGTGAATCGGCTTCACTAGCAAAACATTGAGGGTGGACTGTAAAGCATGCAGGAAGGTGAAATACAAACCCACAGCCAAAGGACAGCCTCTGGGTTGAAAGTAGCAATAGATTCCTTCCTAGTTGATAATTTGAGCATTGGTTTCATGATCTGAGTCTACCCTGTGGTACAAATATTCCAAATTCCAGCACTCTGTCAAACTATTCTTTTGACAGTGATCATATAAGTCACAATTTTCTAATGGAAATAAGGCATAAAGTGGATAGTATAAACTAATGTAGAGATATTTTCTTACCATTACAGTGTTGTCATTTCTCTTTAGCACTAGTGATCATGTACCACAAATGCTTTTCCATATTCATATATACAATTTGGTTTACAAACATGCTCGAATACTTATCTGGAATCATTCTGAATTCTCATGTGTCTTTATTGCAGACTAGTTATCTAACTAATATTTTGTATATTGCCTAAAACTATGATACAGTTTTTACTTTATACTTCTATGTAACCTAGCTTCTCTATTCCCCTGTCACTTATGGGAATCACCTCTTCTTTATCAATCCACTCTACGCTGTCTTATTTTAGGGAGATACAAAAGAAGAAGGGGAAAAGGAGATACAAAAGAAGGGCGCTGGCAATGCGCCCTTGCAGCCCAGAAGGCCAACCGCATCCTGGGCTGCATCAAGAGGAGTGTGGCCAGCAGGTCGAGGGAGGTGATTCTGCCCCTCTACTCTGCCCTCGTGAGACCCCACCTGGAGTACTGTGTCCAGCTCTGGAGCCCCCAACATAAGGAGGACATGGACCAGTTGGAGAGAGTCCAGAGGAGGACCACAAAGATGATAAGAGGGCTGGAGCACCTCTCCTATGAGGACAGGCTGAGAGAGTTGGGGCTGTTCAGCCTGGAGAAGAGGAGGCTCTGGGGAGACCTGATAGCAGTCTTCCAATACCTCAAGGGGGCCTACAGGAAAGATGGGGACAGGCTGTTCAGTAGGGCCTGTTGTGATAGGACAAGGGGTAATGGTTTTAAAATAGAGGGAAATAGATTTATATTGGATATTAGGAAAAAAAATTTCACAATGAGAGTTGTAGAGCACTGGAACAGGCTGCCCAGAGAGGTGGTGGCTGCCCCATCCCTGGAAACATTCAAGGCCAGGCTGGATGAGACTCTGAGCAACCTGATCTAGTCAGGGATGTCCCTGGTCCTTGCAGGGGGGTTGGACTAGATGACCTTTGAAGGTCCCTTCCAACTCTAGCCATTCTATGATTCTATGAAAAAAAAAGAAAAAAGAAAGCTGAGAATAAAATACTTCTTTTTGTTAGCTAACACACACACACAAAATTACATTTTAAAAATTATTGCTATATCTTTGGTTTTCCTTCAAACATTTGGTTGAGCTACTCCTTGAAACTTTGTATTTGATATTGTTCCTTCATTCTCAATAACAACATGGAAATTCTGATTCTTTCCACATACATCCACTGTGTGACTCTCATACTTTTCCCTTTTAATGAAATCTTTAAAATGGTGCTTTCATAGACATCTCCCAGTAGCATACTAGTATTTTAGAAATCATGTTAATGAGTCCCCTACAGTAATATGATTAAAAGCAAAAGACTCTAGAATAGGACTCCACGATGCAGTGTTGGCATTTGAAAATTTATACAGTTGTAGAAGTGGCAGCTTAATGGAAAAGAGTTACTTTCAAAATGGGTGACATTTTTCAACTATAGTTTAAACTGCTTCTATTAATTCAAGATAAATATAAACTTTATTTGGATTAATGTAGTTCTGTATTGATATGCTGTTATGACATACTCTTACAATGCATGAAAATCCAGAAATAACATAAATACATAAATTACCGAACTATCCAGGTATCCATTCCCGTCTGTATCATATAAGCGAAACATAACTAAAAAGGAAACAAAAAGGAAACTTAGTTAGAAAACATAGTAGCACTATTTCATTAAAAAAAAAAACAAACCACAGACCAAAACACAAAACAATCAAACCTGAGTTTCAAAGAAAAGACAAACATTAACACTTTCCTTTAATGATCACATTAACTGTAGATCCACCAAACACATTGTATTATGTGAGAGGTTCACTCTGTGACTACCCTGCTAAAGTGCCTCCAACAGGGGGGTGCAATTGCAGGTTTCCACATAATCACTCTGACAGCTAATTTGGTCTGTGAACCTAATTCTGTTGCCTCCTAGAGATGATCTGTATGCATGGTGAGTACCACCAAAAGGTCCTTCTCTGTCATCTCACCAAACATAGTATAACATTTGGTGGCCTTCTATGATGGGGTTACAGCATTGGTCAAGTCCAGAGTCCTCAGTTGCATCTATCGCTATTCAATAGTGATATTGCTTTAGAAATGCTTTCTGATCAGCTAAATGAAACAGAGGATTATTATTTGAAGTATCTAATCAGCCAAATCCAACAATACACACTCTTCACAGACTGCAAGCATGACTTGCTTCATGCATTCCCAACACATTGTGAAGTTACCCAGACAAGAATAGATGCCTTTTGACAATATTCAGAAAGAATATATACTTTCAAGTTTGTATAATTACTTGATTGCAGTGGGTATATCCATCATTACCAAGATATTTCAAAGCAGCTTGCTCAGCTGATCATACACTGCACCAGACTGCAGAGCAGAAAGAAGCCTGAAGCTTTAGTAGGAATACTGTTAGAAGGCTAAACATGAAAACCAGAAGCCTACGAATACCTCACTCTGTCTCTACTTTCTGGGACAGTTTGTCAGAGCTCTGAAATCTGAACACCGCCCTTCAGAACTGCTCATTCCCCCCCGCCCAACCCCTCCGCCTACATCTGTTTTCTAAGGAGTAAGAAGAGAGTCCATGTACAGGTGGCTTCAGGACACTGTAATGTCGACTGACATAAAACACCAAGGAATTCGCTTTATAAACTGCCTTATTAGATGCCTTTGGAAACATAACATATGACCTGTTCAACAGTCAACAACCCCACCATAACAGATCCACAGCATAAGCTGTTACAGTCCAATAAATTCTACAAGCAAAGCTTATTGCAGTTTTCAGGAAAGAATACGAGAAGAGAGAAGAAATTCTTAGCAATTAGAAAGTAAAGTTCAGAAATAATTTTTAACTTACAGCATAACATATTTAACTTATATGGATTATAAGGATTATAATTATATGGATTGGTTTCCTTCCCTTCCCTTACATCTCCCATCTTACTCCCAAGTTGATCACAAACTCTAGGGAAAAAAAAGCTAAGTACTGTACTTCTCTACTACTTCAGCAATTTTTTGCCACTATATTACTCTACTCTTAAGAGCTGTAATATAAGATTGGAGATACTTACTGTATTACACTGTTTCAAGCTACAAAGGTCCATTATTCATAGAATCATAGAATCATTAGGGCTGGAAGGGACCTTCAGAGGTCATTAGTTATAGGCTAAGGAAATCGATACAAATACCTTTCTTTGCCTGATAATTACATAGCAGAACTGTTTCAGTGTAAATCAACAGTTAACACTAACAGTCCTCAGAGATTGGTACCGTCCCTGCTAGCATGCCTTCTACTAAATCTGCTCAGAGCACGACAGCTAATATTATCTGGCAAAGGTACCATTAAGCATTCAGTTTCCATAGGGATGAACCATTGAATCACTCAGTGATAAACTTCAAATAATTTGGTTCTCCTTCCTCCTTCTCTGTGATTGTAATGTATTGGTTGAAAGAATGTTCTACAGTTATCATGAAAGCACATTTTAGGATCTCCTTGATCTTTACCCAGTACAGAGAAGTAGTGCTTACAACTTTTTTTTTTTCTTTTAAACAAATCAGTAGTCTTAATCAGTCATTTAAAAATAGACATTAGTATAATTATAACTGTTTCACCTTTGTAGCAAACAAAGTCTCTCCAACTACGTATGTATTGGTGAGTAGTGAAAAGGCTCAATCTGTGCTCTTGGCTAGACTCTGAAAAACTGCACTACTGGTGTGGCATGTAATTCTTTTCCATTCATACTCTGCTAAATATTTATGGTTTTGCTGATTCACACACTCTAGGAGAAACAAATAACAACAAAATGATAAAAACAACTCAACAAAAGTTTTGACACAAACCACAGAGCCCAAGTTAATATTTTATATTTCTTTTCTCATCCCCTTATCTGCTTGCACTCACTGGCCACTGGATTTCTATTACTAGACTGTATACCATTTGTAAATAATTAAAAATGTATTAAAATACAATTACCAAGATGAGATTAGTTGCTGCATTTCTATACTTTCACCTGCAACCTCTGTACTGCTAATCTTGCGTATGACAAAAGGTGGCATCCCAGAAAATTATGGCCTTTTGAGAAGAAATTGTGGAATCCGCTCTCAAAAACACATGCACAAACAAGTGCTGAACACACTTTCCATTTTCACCAGCACATGTACTTTGAAAATTTTAAGGCTTGTCACTCTCCACAGAAGTCTGAGTGTCCAAGAACTGCACAGCACAGCATAGGAAAAAGACTATAATTAATCATATTACTGCAAAAATACAAAAGAACAGCGTGGCATTCTTGAAACTTATATTGGTATGGAAAGAACAGACACAGAATAACCTAGAGAGAATCTTGATAAGAGAAACTGGCAAAAAACCCCACAGCTCACAATTTTTGGAGTTTCTGTTCATAATAGCGGAGAGAAGTTTCAGCACTTGAAAGCATATTATGTTTGTAAAGCTATGGTATCTGTGGAGATTGTATGCTTCCTCCACACCATTTATGTCTAATGTCCTTCACACTGCCTCCTGGCATTTCTCTGAACAGTTTCACAAGACGTACATGTCTAGTGTCAATAGATATACTGATAAAAAATACATATACATTGAGGAATGGGTTGTGCTGATAAAGCCTCATGTAATTGTGAGCTATAAAGTCTCATGTAATTGTGAGCTAAAATAACTTCTGCTATTGGGATCATTAAAGAAACAAAAGTTGAACTACGAAACACCACTGTTCAGTTCTTAGAAAGTACCCTGCATATTTACAAGGGGTCTTTCTTACACGTTGAAGAATTGTAGAATGGACACCAGCAAGCAAAGCCTGGTACATGTGAAAACATGGAGAGCAGAAGATGGTTTCTATGGATCAAGCCTACAGGTTGAGCCACCGAGAATTAAGGTATTTAACAATACAGATGCACCTTAAGCTATTTGCAATATGACCTTAAAAAGAGAACTTAAATTCTTCCAATGTATCTCTGCTAGGAAAATTTGGGATATTCTTTGTATTCAGGCCATATATAGTTCATGAACAACAGATATGCTGAGCATGTCACACAGGTGAGGTTCACAGTGCTTAAAACCTCTAGAAATACATTGTTAATAGGTTAATATTCCTATTCCTAAATTCCTGAAATATTTGTAATTCCAAATATTCCTAAAATTCAAAATATTAATAAAATTGCACTGGAATATTTGTAAATCTATGACAATTCATAGATCATACAGATCAAAAATGCTATTTCCTCTCAGTATATTTTATCTTGAAAAATCCTCCAGTTCATATCAGATTTTATTTGAAAGCACTGCTTCCATGTTCTGCTTGCCATGAATGAAGTTTCCAAACACTCAGCTATGATTCAGAGTGTTTCCATTGTTGTCAACAGAAAAAAAAACGAAAAACAAAAAAAATCAACCACCCCCCCTCCCCCATTTGCAATTAGTATTAATATTAATGTTGGCAACTCCTGAATAAGCCATCCTTTCTTTTTGCATTCCACTGCTACTAATTTATTATTTACCTTACAGCCACAGGACCTACTGCTATAAAACTACTTCAGATAAAGGGTGAAAGTATACCATTAATTTATAAGGACAATTCAACTAAAATCAATAGGAAATTTGCATACTAACGGTACAGTATAAGCTAAAATTTAGACACTAAAAAGTGACAATATGCTGTATATTTCAACTCTGTATGACAAAGTAGAAAATAAATCTATATAATAACCATGTCCTTAATAATTTGTAGTAAATACAAATGATCTTGAACATCCAAGTACCACACATTTATTAGATCAGGCACTCTCACTCTTAAATCATATAGATCATTCATACCCTTTTGCCTATCAAGTTACTGATGCAGGAAGTTCATGGAACATCCCCTACACCAAATTTATCATCTGTTCCTCTGTCTCTACCCCTTTTCATTGTACGAATTCCTGACACCAGAGGAGGCAACAGATCTCCATTTCATGTTATGGTTTATGCATAGAGCTCTTCAGAGCTCTGGTAAGGCTTGCATAACTTGCTACCATGAAACAGTTATTATGTTGTAAGTTGAATTCGTACCTAGGATCTTAGTTTTCCTGTGCTCGTGTTCTGAATGCACATTCACGCATACATCCTCACATTCTAATCATATGATACCAAAAGATTATATTTTTTTTTTTACCATATGATTCTTTCTTTATCTCTGATTCACAGATCAAACTCTCAGTTATTTTTTGAACAGGTAGAGGTATTGAGCTTTAATGAATCAGGACTCTAATTAAAAAACTCAAGTAATTTCTAACTTCCAGTGTCAAACATTCATTACCAACAGTGGCGCAGACTTGGATCATTCTTGGCTATTCTGTATTCACTAATATTATAGAGCCCACGGCCCATACTAACAACTATTCTTGGTTTGAATTACCTTGTTTTCTACAGATTATTCACCACTTCTATATATCTTCAAGCATCCTCAGTATATTCCATTTGTTTTCCTCAGAGCTGATACTAATCAAAAGATGACGATATAGAAAGGATTATTTTAACTGCAGACTGCATGACCCTTACTCCCCATCTTAGCGTGCGCCAGATATAAAGAATTTAAAATCTTATCAAATTAATACTATTATCAAGAATAAAAGACAACTTCCACAAAAATGGTGACCTAGAACCATATTTTTATAATGCAGCTACACAAAACTGAGTCTTAAGCTCATAAAATTTAAAACAGAATTTTTGATAACTTATTGAAATAAATATTAAAATTAACTTTTTTTTAAAAAAAAAAGAGCATACATTCTAGCTTGTCTTCAGGTCTTCCTCTTTCCAGCAGTGACAAATAGCAAACGATATCTTTCAGCTGGATCATATCTGGTAAATGTAAGTTGGCAGGAGTGGGAGGTCGGGATGTAGAGGTACCTTTGCTAAGTCTCAGACCTGGAAATAAGACATAGTCTTTGTTATACTTAACATATGATATAAGCAGAAAATGAAAACATAACTCTTGCATACAGGTATCTTCATTTTATGTGGATCTCAGATGACATCTCAATTTAAATAAAAAATGTGAAGTTTTAAACAATTTGTGTTCATAGTTTATCCAGCAAAGGCAGAATTAAAATGATAGTGAGGTTTTCAAATATTATATGGATAAAGCAAACTTTTGAAAAAAAAAAAAAATCAATTATGGGAACGGTATAACCCTTTTTTTTTCATTTGTCTTGATCTGATGTCATTTGACCGCAAAAAAAAATTTGGTCAGTATTTTTATTCTACATTACATTACATTACATTATATGTTAATTTAAGTATTAAACCAATTCCTGCTCAATGCTGCACTCACTTTCTTGTACTTGTAGAATCTTCATCTAACTTATAGATTGACAATAGCTACACTATTTAAGATGTTTTAGTGTCAAAGAAAACTCTGATAATACCCAAGTGTGTAGTCTTCCCAAAACCACAGCCAGATGTGTATCAGAGCAACACATATTTAAAACATGGAAGCCTTGGCCACAGAATACTATGGAAATAAACACAGAATTTAATAATAATAGTCATAATAATTGCTCAAATATCTTGATCAAGAGCAGTTCCAATGTAGCACTTGGAATATATGTTTCAATATTATCAAGCTTTTTGTTTCAAGAGAACATTAATATGACTGGTCCTGATGATATTACTAGAATCTGCAGAATCAATAAACAGAGGGAAAAAAAGGGGAAGGACAGTAACTAATAATAAAACTAATAATAAAGCTTTCTTTACATGTTTGTTACATTTCTCACTGACTTTATTGATGTTAAAGATCAAACTTCACAACAGGATCTACTGTTCTTAAATATTTTCTATAACTAATTCAGAACAGATTCATCACTGCACACATAACCTGCATACATAATTTCTCTCATTCATTTGTCTTGGACAAGTTAATCACTGTAGCAAATGGAAACAGAATTCTGATGGTGTTTCTTTCTCTCCTATTTTTATCTTGAAAAACTTCAATACAATACGAAGACTTTCGCAAAGGTCTATTGAGGTACATACGTTGGAAAAAAAACATTTCCGTAAATAAAAGCAAATTGGCATGCAGAAAACAGATCTTGAAATCAAGTTCATGTTCACAGTTTCAGACAGATAACAAATGCTGAAAGTAAATATTAAAATGAACAAAAAGATTTAACAGAGCAATATTCTACTAGATAAGCTTTGGTGTCCGTTAAGTCCCCTTAAAATTAAGACTTTAGAAAATGTCAACCACTTAAAGTGCTAGCTTTAATACCACAATTTACACAAATAGTTCACATTCCAGTATTATGTGAATCTTATGTACAGAATAAAAAGTATTATAAAACTTGGGCTAACTCATCTCAAAGGTGTATAATCCTGAAAGCCAAATTAAAAGGCATACAAATTTTAAGGTATCTTTTAGCTTACCATCAGCTGCAAGGTACAGGTTAAAGTATCACTTCTTAATCATAGGTGGAGAGGGGTGGCTACAATGTCCTGACTTACAGATGACTTAAAGTGATGCTGCTTACCTGGCATCTGTTTCCATCTCTCTTCAGACACCTTAGCTGAAAACAGAATTTATAAACAGATATGAGTGGACCAAAAGACACCAAGTAAAATGCGGACATATATCAGAGAGATTTATGAGCACTGCTACTTTCCTTGTGATCTTCTCTAGTTCTCATGTACCTTCCCAGTTTCCAGAAGAAAGGCAAATATTTCTGACAAGTTTATTTCCAGGTATGGTCAGTTTTTTTCACTATTGGTAACATCTAAAAATTACTAGCTATCCTAAAACAAATGTTTCTGTAATTTTCATTTGCATGTCAAAATGTACCAATACACACTTTATAATTTGTAGTATTTAAAAGGAAAAAGATGTAACATCTAATTTAAATCTCATGCAATTGAATTACAATATAAACAGTATATTAAGAAGCACAACTAATTTGCATAACGTGAACTGAATTGTCTCTCTGAACATAGAATCATAGACTCATGCTTTGGATATAAAAATTCATCAAACAGTCCTTCTGGTATTACAATAATTATATAAAGAATACTATTAATCTGGCCTCATGTTACATTTCTAAAATCCTTACTAACAGGAAAACACTAAAATTAACTACAAACAGGGAACAGTTAACACACAAAAAAAAAAAATACAAGGTATCATTAGAGCAAGAAACAGCATACAGCTCAAACAACAACAATATTAATAACAACAACAATAATAACAATTATTATACCACAGATAAAAATAAAATCATAGTGGAAGTGAAGAAAGCTGAGTATGGCCTATAATGGGCAGAATTTAGCTGTAAATCTGACAGTGACCTAAAAACATTTGTTCTCATTTCTATATATGAAGTGTCAAAGCCACAGAAACACAACAGCAGAATCATAAAAGGTGATTTTTTTTTTAAATAATAGTACTTGGACAACATATGTAAAAACACAGCTTAACAAATAAGTATGCACCACTAAACGGCAGCTGCTACTGGAGTTACGAGACAAAAACCATTAAGTGTAAAAGATTACAAATTGTGGTGGCTGGTACAGTGCAGGTTTATTGCTGATGCTACTCATTGATCAAAACACAATGAAAACTTCAATTAAAAATTAAAAATAATGAAAGTTGAAATGAAACTGCTGAGACTTTATAGGCAACAGAATCTATATTCACATTAAAAAAAAAAAAACGATGCTGAAAATTTATGACATCCAAAATATACCTTGCAGCATACAATACGTTTAGAATTCCCTTAGAGATTCTGTTGCAAAGCATCTTTAAGGGCAAGAGACTGAATCAATGATTTAACTGTAATTAGCAACAGAAAGTTTTGAATAAACCATAGTCTACTAAGCCTACTGCTCTGTACATTAAACCAGTCTAGATAGCTAACAACAAAAGCCCAAACATTTAGAAATGTACTGTCTGCACAGTAGATATTTGTGTAAGAAGATGTGTCCATATCAGTTCTAATTAGAAAGGATAAAAAGAGACCTGAAGAATTCAATTTAAATTAAAAAAAAAAAAAAAAAAAA
>WHYT01016353.1:6378-25663 GCA_009806455.1 Tetrax tetrax | reverse complement strand
TTTTTTTTTTTTTTTGCCAGGAAATATAAAGCTAAGAAGTGGAAATAACTGGTACCGTAACTTAAATAAAGAAAAATAATCGAAACCTATTAAATATTTAACATAGTTGAAAACAGCATGCACTAAAAAGAAAAAAAACAGGTCAGAGTCAACGGGTGGTATCTGAAAGCCTATAATTAGTATTGTAGACTGAGGCATCTATGGAAATTTAGTCCTTGGTATCCACAAGAAAAGCTAACATTTCAACTAGTAGCACTTGTATCAAATTCACAACTTCTGGATGAGTTGCAATTTGAAGATATCTAAACTTTATGTAAAGAATTCAAGCAATTTGGTATCTATCAAACCATTTGGTAACTTGTTCTAAGTGCTTGATTACCCCAGCTGTTCAAAACATGCAATTTATTTAATTAAATTAGTCTAGCTTCTGCTTTTAGCTATTCATTTTCGAACGGCTAAAGTGCTGAACCAAATATTTCAAGTTAGGAAGGTAATAGTAATAAATAAATAAATATCTAAAATAACGTCTAAAATAATATATATAATAATAAATTCCTTCAGCAAACTTTCTTTAAAAGTTTTATAAAATTTTGTAAGTTGACAGTTTGTAAGACTATATTGCATGGAAGTATTTTTGTGTTAAATCCTCTGAACTCAAAATTTCATTTTTAATGAAAATGTTTAGTCTAGCATGAAAATTTCAAACTACATTCAAGAAGATACTTTGGGAAAAGAAATACTGCTAACACTTATAGGACACTTAAAATATCAGTACCTCATAAATATGTAGGATTACTAAAAGCAATTTCATTCCTAGACAATTCAGAGAAGCAGCAGTAATGGGGCACAGAAACTGTAGAGCACCAGTAGGATCCTCCTGCATGATACTGTGAAGGTTTATAAGTGTTTATACAGTAGGCAGCAAGATCATGTAACTGTAGTAATCTGATTAGCATCAACATGACAAAGACTGTCCACTTGGTGTCTCAGCTGCATCATTATTGTGAATTAAAAAGATGAAACAATTTAATTTCCATTTCTTTTCACAATATTTCTTTTTCGTTATTGAGTTATTTTCTTCAATTTAACAAATATAATGATTAAAAAAAACCCCAAACAATTTAGAATTCCATACATTTATAGCCATTAGATGTAAAATAGCAGGGAGTGGGAACCTTCAGTTCTTCTATTACTGTGATGTTATTACTTACCTCCAGAAAGGTGCTGGGGTTTGTTTTTTATTAACGGGCTGCAGTGAGAGGTTTTGTTGCTAAATGATGTAAAAAGATGCTCAACGAAATCATCTGGTAGCTCGGCCTCCAGAAAAGTCTTCATGAACAGCTTGAATCCCTCCAAATCTATTGTCTAGAGTGGGGATACAAAAAAAAAAAAGAAAAGAAAAAAAAGAAAAAGAAAAAGAAAAAAAAAGTATTTTTAATAGTTCATTTTGCAAAAACCTTTCCTACTAATCTATCAAATAATATTCTGTTAATTAAAACTTTAGATTGTCTTTGAAAATATTGATTTCTGAAGACATAGCCTGGCACTCCTATTCTTGAAAGTGATTGATTATTGTATTAAGTATTACTTTGAAAACTCACAGGATTGCTACAATAGCCCAGAGCACAATGAAAGACAGCTCAGAGTAAATTCAGAGCACTTGTATCAGGACCTTGAAACTAAGTTCCATGCTCTCATGTTTCTTGATTAGAACACGGCTTAACAGCACATGTAAATCTGCAACCAAAGGCACCTACGGAGCTCACAGGGATGTACCTAGCAAGACTCAGCTTTTTAAATGTATATCACTGTCCTTATGAGGTACCAACAACAGACTACAAAATTTGACTGATCTTGTGCAAGTCATTACTATTAGGAATGCAAACTTATCAAGAGAGTATCTATGCTCAGCTTCTAATCCAGAACACTTCAACTGAGAAAGAAATTCAGTGAAACCAATAAAACTCTTACCTATTGAACACAAAAATACCAGAGACTGAAAAAAAATTGCTTCCACAAGGCTCAAGCTGGGCATAAACCAGAAACAATCAACTTGGACATGGACTCACTATCTTTGTTTCATCACAGAGTTTCAGCCACTATCTTCTACTTTGGCAAATCATACACTGGTTTACTCATGCTACATACTCATGCTACATGTTTTTCCTCAATAATAAAGTCGCTGACATTTAATTCACTGTTTATAAACTATGAAACCACAGTGGAGAAGGATTTGTATCAGAATCTAAGTAAACAGGTCATTAGTCTACTTTATATAAATGCATTTTTTTTTCATCTGCAAGCATAATAAATACATTAATCACTAAATCAACTGACTTCAGCAATGTGATATTGCTTTGTTAGATTGTTCATTAATAAAACATGTCTTAGCTATTTCACTAAATTACATACAAAGAGGAATAACCAAATGAAAAAGCAAAACAGAAAAAGAAATTACAATCCCATTTAAGTTAAGGTCTACGGATGGACATGTAAAATATGTATCTGTATTATATAAGCATTTTTTTTTTTTAATTTACCTTGTCTGTGGATTTTGTATATATACTGGTAAAAATATTCCTTGAGTTTACAGCTATCTTAGATTTTTAAAATGCTGCCTGAGTGACATTGGTCCACCGAGCTGTCAGCAATAACTAAATCCCTAATGCTGCACTTTTTTTTCCATTTATAGGCTCAGAATTATGCCCAGGTAGAGATTTGGATTAATAAATATGGTTAAAATTATGTGTTTCTTTCTTCCTGAAGACTGTAACTTTTTTTTCCTGTAACTTTTCAGTATTTTCTAAAGATGGTCAGATCATAATGCACTCCAGTGTCCAAAGCAGGCATTCCAAATTGCCTTATATTTCCTGGCCAGGAAAGACAACAGTTATCAAAGTAACACATGACTTGGCTGCTATGTCCATTTATTATACTTGACACCCTGCCTGCCACTGATTATGGTGCTCAGCAAAGGAAAAAAAAGAAAGTGAGTGGTCGTTCTATAAGGTTGTTCTACAGTCAGATTTCTTCATCTGGAAGTGCTTTATCCTGTGCTCTAACATGCTTTGTGACCTATATTCCCATAGGGAAACGGCGACATTCACACAACCAGAGTTTAGACGCTGCACGTCCAAAAGCTTTCAAATGACGCTGAAAGTTAGTTAGGAGCTGGTAAGTGACTTGAATATGCATCAGAAATGTTTATAACAGGCCACAATGCAGATACAAAACCACATGCTGTATCAAAAGAACACGCAACAACAGCCCTGCCTAAAGGAGATCTATGCGTAAAGAGCTCTGTGATTAGGTTCTTGCCTATATGAAAAATCCCACAAAAGCTGTGATTCTAATGTTCCATAGCTGAAAAACATTTTCAAGAGGATCTAACCTACTTGGTGTAGATTACCCTATTAGAACTGAGCTCTAAAGTAATGTCGTCATTTCTAGAAATTTGTTTATGTAAATGTATATACAGTAAATAATAGAACTGAGCTACACTACAACAGATCTAGGAGTAGTTTAGATTGTCGACCTAGCTTTCCAATGAAAAAGGGGTGAGTTTTCAAAAAAAAAAAAAAAAAGGCCCGCTTTAAATTACTTTCAGTGTTTTCTCTATCATCTCTCGCTCTCATTGCAATATACAAAAGCTATTATATAACTAGAAAAATTGAATAACTTCTTAAAAGAAACCCTGTGAGGACCACTTATAGGTGTTACAGTATTATCACCAAGTAGAGATTTCAGTATAGAGTATGGTTCATTTAGAACAGAACAGTTAAAGATGCAAAACACTTGCTCAGCTTGATTTAAAATAACTTTCACAGAAGAGAGAACACAACACAACATTATGAGCATTTATCTATTCAGCAATGATAAAGTATTTTTCTTCTTTTTTCCTCATGGAACTTTACCCCTATAAAACACGAAAATGCTTCAGTAAGTAACTACCCTTCCTCTAACTACTAGCGTTTCCCCCGTCAACCTCAGCTACTTTTCAAAGGAATCACACAACATTTTGGTAACCAGAAAGATGAAAAAGGAAAGCAGAGGACATTAATTTTCCACTCAAACATGGACCATGCTCACTCTGCTATGTAAACTACAATATCTTCCTTTTAAATCTCACTGTCATATCAGAATTTCTCAGTTGAAAAGTTCAATAAATTTTGTTATGGCTTGAAAATAATTTATTTCTGTTAATGAATTCACAAGCATTAATTAACCAGTTCAGAACAATAATATCGGAATAATAGATAAGCTATAATGGTGGATGCTGTTTTCTTAAGCGTGCAGGCTAATTGCTCAATTTTTAACAGTTGCTTGGCTTCCAGCAGCTCTAGTTGAATTCAAATGAACCTGAGAAAGAAGAATTTAGCATTTCAGAAGGCATTTTCCATGACGTTTCCCAAGTGAGGGGATGAGAGCATGAGAGGATGTACCAAACAGACTACAATTAACCTGGCACATGAATTAATTAATTCCATTTCACAAGAGACAATCAGGGCATAGGGAGATTATGATCACTACTTCAGAGAACTCAGGAAAATTTTCAACATAACATGGGCATATATAAGGCCATAGTTGAAGCAGCCAACAGTTATTCACAGGAATATTAAAGAACTTTCAAATCACTTGGCCTAAATCTTCTGAGTAGAGAGAGGGGGGAAGAACAAAAATCTGTGCTGTTTTAGCTTTGATTCAAAAGCCTTGCCTGTAGGTCACAGAAAGGTAGGTGGTTTCATATTTGTCATATATAACTGTATTCCTCTTTTTATATGTTAAATAACTGATTCACCAAGTTTACTAGAGCTCCTTTTCTTACGTCTTACAAAAAAAAAAAACTTTACAAAATAAGACTTCATAAATCTTTATAATCTTCTATATTATTGGGTAATAAAACTCCATTTGGTAATGAAACATTTTGATATAAGCCCAGAGAAGTACACATTCAAAAATACCGTTGAGGTTCATCTAATTTAAATAATAACATCCATATAAAATTCCTTTCACTAATATTTTTAGAAGCAGTTATTACTATTATCATTTCTCACTTATAGATTTTATCAATGTTTCAAATTACCTGAAATTAAAAAAAAAAAAAAAAAAAAAAAAAAAAAAAAAAAAAAAAAAAAAAAAAAAAGAAATATATCCACCTTGGAGAAAAGGAAAGGAGAAAGGACAGAAGGCACAAGTGAAATTGCACAGTTTTAAATCCTTTTTAGCAAATAAAATCTGTCAACCATTAAACATTTTTTTAGCTTTTCTGAAAGCAAACATGAAACTGGACTTACTATGACTCAATGCAGAGGAAAATTAAAAATATCCATCTTGTTCTACATGATAAATTGTCAGTGAAAATCCATAATAGTTAATTAACCATCCACAAAATTTCAAAATTAATCCCAGCACTAAACCGCCAACAAGAATTTAATCAATAACTATTGGTTTCCTGTAACCTCCCCATAAACAGATCTATATAATAAACTGAAAAAGAAGAAATAGATCAAAGTTTATAATGAGTTCTAAATAATTGACTAACCCCTAAAGAAGGTTCTGGATTTGCCCCACTGCATTCAACTATGTAACAGAACAGATTTGCAGAGAAAGGCATCCTAAGGTGGTTTTTATGCCTTTATTAACTGTGCCGTTCAGTAATACACAGTGATAAGGCATTACTTTTACTTCACAACGTTGTGCAGGCTAAGAAACTTCTTATTTGATCTCATAACTGTAAAACTAGCAGCTAATTACAGTCTCATGAGAACAATATGGGTCAGTTCAGAAAATGAAGAACGATTCCTAAAGCTGGACATCGGTATTATACTGATGCCCTTATTTAGACTGGGATCTTGAAGAACTCTCTCAAGTGCTACTAATCCATAAAGCACTTACACTTGATAAACCCTCTAGGTTTTTTTCTTTTTGATTCTTAAGGTGTCCAGAGACTTGTTTCTGAACATGAACAAAAATGTTAACAATCTTCACTGGTTTGAAGATTTCATCATTTGCCTCACATCTAGTACAATTAGGGTATATAAATCTGTATTCTCAGGTATCACTATTCATGTTCACAAAAAAAAAAAAAAGTCATTCTGAAAAAAAAGGCACTGTGCACCAACTACTGTGGAGACCACTAATTCCTTCTGAAAGCACAGGAAAAAATATCAGATTTTCCCTCCTACTTGAAAAAAAAAAAAATCTAGTAAAGACACCTCCTCTGTGGGGGTTGCATTAGCTGAATTCAATTGTTTGCCTTGATATTAATAATATTAAAATATTTTAATATTTTAATAATATTAAAAAGGAAATGAAGAGCCACTGAGGGAAAGAAGAGGTTTCTGTATGTCTGTGCCAACAAAACGATTAAACATTTACTTGTAAAAATGTTACTGAACAAATAACTGAAATAGTTCTTTGAATAAGATGTTCTGAACGTGTTTTAAGAAAGCAGGCTAGTCAGGGAGATGTACCAAAACACATACCAAAATGTTTCAGCTGTTAAGGCAGTATTTCTGGACACATGGAAGAATTTAAGGTGCTTAGGTAAATTTTATAGAAAATGGCTGAGACATTTTTATTTCTTTTATTTTTTAAATTGCACACTAGACTTGGGTACTAACTTCACTCAGTGTGGAAGTAACCCATTTTGGATCTAAAACCAAATACGCGTATCGCATACATAAAAATAAATATTCCTGTATACATACTCTTATATACCATATTACTTATTAAACAAAGCATCAAATAGCAACTATAGATCATTCAGAGATGTCATTCAATGCCTCTGGGACTATAACATGTCATCTTACATGCTGCATATAATTTACAATTAAATTTTGGCAAATATGCATTAGTCCAAAACACTTAACAGTGGGTTTTTTTACTGTTAATGCCACAAATAGATTACATACAAAAAGTTCTGTCAGTGCAAATAACTTGTTATTACTTTCTTATGTTTAAGAATAGCAGAAGCAGTTCTTCTAACAGTGAACAAGACAGACTAATCTGAGTTATTTCCAGATATATTCCTGTTGCGATGTCTGACTAAGCAAATACAGACAGATTTTCCCAGATTTTCACTTTCAGCCAAATTCATCTTGTTAAAGAACCCATGCCCAACCAACGTGTTGCGGTGGAAATTTTTCTGAAGCTTATGGCATCCTTCATTTTACAAGTAAGCAGCAAACACAAACAATCGGGATTTGCTCTGCCAACTCCCATTGCTTTGAAGAAAATTCCATCCCTCAAATAGCCCTTTAAGAATGAGGCTAAAATAGAAATAATTAGGCCAAGAATTATTCTTATAACAACATTCTTGTAAAAAGATAATAAAAAAGAGTTACTCAAGAAACTCAGTTACAATGTCTTATAGATATTGTAAAATGTAAGGATATAAAACTAAAACAACACTAGATTTATGAATATACAAAGTCTCCACTACATCTCTGCTCCTTAACTCTTTTCCTTCATTCTGGCAGCAGCCATGGAGGCATCACTGAGTAAATGTGTATGGGGTGGGGAGGAAGGCTATAAATGAGCTACAGACTCCAGATTCAGACTCTTGAGAGATTTCAACTGCACCTAAAGGCAACCTACTTGCAGTAACTGCCAGACACTACTAAGAAAAATGGTGATGGAGCAGACAAGAGGAGGTTTTCTTTGAGTTATAAGGAATAATCCACACTCAGTGGAAAGAACTGAGGTAAGATCTAAAAGAAAGTTCCTCTGTATTTCCCAATACAATACTTCTCCAGCTGCTAAAAGCTCCTGGGAAACTCCTTAATGGCTTTGACCAAGCATTCTGAGATGTTTTCCTGTTTTTCTATACCAACACATTGAAAAAGACAAATCTATAGAGAATTCTTTAACCTGGGCTTTTACTTTCCTTTTCCACCTCAGGAATCTGATCACTAGTGTATCCTTTTCAATATATGACAGGAAAGCCTATGACAGAACAGTAAGCAGCATGTAAAAAGACATATAAAAACAAATTACAATCATTGAACCAGAAAAAAAAATGTTACTAAGGAATCTTGACTGCAAAGAGTTGAAAGTCACCAAGAGATTAAACTTCTGGCAACTGACAAGATAAATAAATTACAGTTTTCAGGGTAAACTACATTTTTTCAAGAGAGTTTACAGGATGATGCTGCTCATACTGACTAAAGAATTCTCAGCTCTGAAGAAACAAAAATATTAAAAATAGTTTTAGATTTGTATAGGTATTAAAAATCTCACTTTATTCACAGTTAGCAAAGCAGTCTGGAATTTTATTCTCCTATTACTGCACAGAATACTACAAAACTGACAGTAAAGTGACCACTATTTTCCATAGCACTATCACGACTATATGCACACTTCTTTGCAGTTACTCCATATACCTCACAGATATGTGATGAGGAGCTTTTTACATTACTAATACCACTAAAGAATGCATCTATCTTCTCTTTCTACTCTACACCAATGGCATAAAGCAGAGGTCTTATTTCCCACTCTAATTTCTTTTGAATCCCAAATTCCCAGAATATGTGAGACTCCACCAAAAAAGAAATGGAGGTTAGTAAATGCTTAATACGCTTTAAAAGATCTCCAGTTTCTATGACAAGAGTTCTGTTTCTTCTCAAGCACTCACTGGTAAGTGCATTACACTAACTTAGTGCTAGCTTATAAAGGGTGAGTCTCTAAATAGCAAGAAAAACAGGAATTGAAGGACTGGTTTCCAAGTAGCAGCTATGACTATGCTTACCAAAATAACAGACAATTTCAGGTATCTTCTAATTTTGTATCAGACATATATAGACCAATACTCAACTGAAAAGACAGGTCCCTGATCTTCTGGTTATGGCTACAACAGGCTATAGAAGTGCCTTCAAATACCCGATTCTGTCCAGGCAGCAGAATGGCTTCCAACACCTTGTATGCCAGAGAGAAGGAAGCTGAACTCCATCTGCATTGCCAGGTTAGCAGGTTGTAAAAAAGAATTATCACGGCTAATCGAAAGCATAGGATCACGTCCATGAATTCCAGCATCTTTGCAGAGAACAGAAACCTGTCCTTACACAATCCAAAGCAAATGTGCTGTGTTCTACTCATCCTCCACTACATATTGAACAGGACTGATCTCAGGTGATTGGTTATATACAATAATGTTGCTTTCTACTTTCTTAAAACTGGTGATGGCACAAAATTTTCCACAATTTACCTGGTTTGTAGTGAAAATCTGCATTGGTGGGAGATGAGGAATTGTGCACGAGACCCACAGGAATCATAAGCAAGAACACACAGGAAATTATAAGCCAACAATTTGACACACTGTCAGCAATTTTCACTGGTGTCTTACTTTTTACAAGATATGAAGCATTCATATAGCTATCGGATCCCCCACACCAATTAAGCTTTTTCCCTCCCTGTGGTAAGTACAAGTTACTACTCCTTAAATTATACATTTAAGGCTGTGATGTCCCTAACTATGAATGTGATTATAGGTAAGGCAAGCCAGCTGCAGCAACTCATCCCTTGTTCCTCCATCTAACAGACTCATGGGACAGGGGAGAGAAGTGGGGAGGCAGAGAAAAAAAAAAAAGGAAATACTATACTGTGAGTATTTGGCTTCTTCCTTTCTCCTACTACTGTTAAGCTGTGCAATTTTATAATTTGCTCTTCTGCTTTACTGATGGTACACAGCTGGTTTTGGCTGGGGTAAAGTTAATTTTCTTCATAGCAACTAGTGTGGGGCTATGCTTTGGATTTGTGCTGCAAACAATGTTAGTAATACAGAGATGTTTTCATTATTGCTGAGCAGTGCATACACAGAGTCAAGGCTTCTCACCTCACCCCACCAGCAAGGAGGCTGGGGATGCACAAGAAATTGGGAGGGGACACAGCTGGGACAGTTGACTCCAACTGACCAAAGGGATATTCCATACCTTATGATGTCATGCTCCGCATATAAAATTGGGAGAAGAAGAAGGAGGGGGATGACATTTAGATTTATGGTGGTTTTCCTTCCCAAGTAACCGTTATGAGTGATGGAGCCCTGCTTTCCTCGAGTTGGCTGAACATCTGCCTGCTAATGGAAAGCCGTGAATTAATTCCTTGTTTTGCTTTGCTGTGTGTACTTTACTTATTAAACTGTCTTTATCTCAGCTCATAAGTTTTCTCACTTTTACTCTTTTGATTCCCTCACTGTGGAAGAGGTGGGTGGGTGAGCAAGCGACTGTGTGGTGCTTAGTTGCCAGCTGGACTTAAATCAGGACAGCATATTGTGAATATTTATGCATTTATGTTTATGTCCTGTGCCAACATACACAGAACTCTACATGATATAGACATCACAACTCCGTATATCCCGATACTGAGAATACACAAAACATGGTTTCTCAGTGAAAAACAGGATATATACAAGTAAAGCAAATTTTTCATCCTTTATTGTATTATAAAGAAAACTCTTCTGAGGTCTTAACTATGCTGTGTAATATTATGACTCCTACCATATTAAGATATTTGAAAAGAATAAATAATTTAGTCAGAAAAAATTTACAGCTTTTGACTCAAAATCTACTCTAACACCAAACTGCAACACAAAAGGTCTAACTGCCTCCTGTATTTTCCTAGCTGGTATAAATGCAACAACCAGTTCTGCTGGATGACATGCAGAAGGAAGGAAGAGAAGCTGTATCTTTCTTTCTCCTTACAAGATGGAAAAATCAACTTATTAATATTCTCTTGACAAAAGAGTTGCCTTTGTGGATAGATCAGGGCAGGGAGGGACAGAATAAAAACTCCTTTTATTCCTCTCCACCATGCTGGCCCCATAAATAGGAACAAGACATGATCTACTGTTTGGAATTAATCTCCACCCACAAATTCTTTTAAAATCCCACATTCTCTTTGGTCTTTTACTACTTTTAAATTTGAAGAAAATATTTCAACATAAGCCACTGTTTTTGTCATTCTGAAAAACAGAATGTAAGAGAAGGGAAAAAAAAAACCAAAACAAAAACAAAGATAACTAATCCATTCCAGCAGACTTTCATGAAATATGGTTTTCACTTGAGAAAATTTCACAGATAATGGAAAGAGAATTAAGTTTAAATGTAGTTTTCAATTAATTACTTTTAAAATTATGTTGCCTGGTCTCCAAATGGTGCCAAAAATGTAGAGTATAATCAACTTTAATCTACTGACAGTAGTAGCTCTGGGTTATAATTGTTTGTGGGTAGGTCCCTTAATTGATTATTTCTTTTTAAACCTAATATTTGAAACCTAATTTTTTAAACCTAATATTTGAAAAATGAGCTGTTGAAAAAGAAGGAGATGTTACAGGGCCTTCATTCACACATAATGCTATGAAAACAATCCTGCACATTAATGCTAGTGCATTAGTGACAACTACATGATTAGCTGTGAAAAGCAATGCTAAAGCACCCCCCAAAAAAATCCAAGTTTTGAAGAGTCATTGATTCTGACAATGCTTTAAAACCCGACTTTTGCTAAAAGACATGGAAAAAAAGCAGAGACCATATAGAGAGGGTTAATAAGCTAGAAAACACAAATTACACGAGAATGCATAAGTTTTTGGTGTTTAAAATGTATTTCTAATCCTCATATGTCAGAAATCTAAATTAAATTTGGAATTCCTCATGGAGTTTGCCTTTATGCACCAGGGTAAAGTTTGGTTTATATTGAAAGTCCTTAGCATTTTCTGATCTAAGCATTTGATTTAATACATTTTTCACATAATTCATTTCAAAAGTTCTGGTAACCAAATAAAACTACTTCTTAAACAAAGCAGCATCCAAATGTTCATCTATTGAGATGAAAGTTTACAAAACAAAAAATAAAAATCACATGCTGTCACAGGCTGCTCCTACGAAATACTCCATATGGCCAAACAATATTTGGATATTATTAATACCACAGACATATATAACTGCCAAAATTTTCCCTCAGCTAGTATGTCTCTTCAAAGAAACAAACTCAAAAAAACCATCTGAAATGGAAATGGGAAGACTCAATTTTTTATGTAATAACTACATTTTTAAGTACAATCTTGTACTACACTCTCATATTATTAAAATAAATTGATACTAGTTACTAAAATAAATCTGGAATGCATTCACCAACCACTGCAGTCTCATCTCAGTCTTACATCCGGGTAAGAAAGAAAAAAATTATTACCATCAAGTTTTCTTTAGTACATGATTATGTAAGTACATGTGGTGTGTAAGTTTGCATATTCATAACTACTACACACAAATACATAATATATTTACTATACAAAGGTGGGAGGAGCTATGAAGAAAGAGTCCTAAGGCACACACTTTTAGAAGGATCTTCTAGCAAATTATCACCCAGGGTGTATTGTATATGTATTACCAATAAAGAATGTTAGAAAAAATATCCATAAATTATTACATACTAAACAAAGTTAATAGTAGACAGCTTGCATTCTGTCCCAGAAGAACTGGTCATCTGAAAATTACAATTACTACAGAAATTAGGAAAAATGGAGTAAGTGGCATGCCTCAGACTAAAACCAAATAAAATTGCAAAATGAATGAACATCTGAAAAAAAAGTCAATTACGACAAAAAGTTCTGGTTGAATCAAACAATTTATCCATTTGTGAAGATTGTGCAAAATCCTACTTACAGACAAACGTGGCTGAATTATTATTTTCATAATGTGGCTAAGAAGAATAATTTTCCTATTTGCATTCTATATAGGTAGCATTCTCACATACTTTAACCAAAATGGTCTTCTCTTTCCATTGCAAACTTTTGCTACACTTCTAGCAAGAAAAATAATATGTGAAGATGTCACGTAAATAGTTATTGTTCATCCCTCCTCCTTTAAAAGCTTTGAAGCATTCAAACTAACTAACTTTCATAACTGTTTCAATTCACGAACGAACTGTTTGCTGAGATTTAATACAGCCTGGGCCTGACTAACTGGATCTTTCACTTGAAATACTCACCTATACCAATAGAAGAAGGTTGAAAATGTCTCATTCCACTTCGCAGCAATTTACATTCACTTTGCACTGAGTGAATTTACAGTCTTTAAGAAAGTGGAGCTGTGTTAATTGAACTAAGTTTGAGTTAGTCCTCATTAGAATTTAAAAGTATATAGCTCAGAAAGTAATAAAAAGATATGAGCAGTATCATCTCCTCAATTATATATGCTTACAGGCCAATGCTAGCAATAGTAACTGTATTGCACAAGAAGAATTCAAGCCATTTCCATTTGTTGATTAATTCCTGCAATAAAGTGCAATTAAAAGTGTTTTTTTCCACATTTTGTTTCTCCATGCAATTTCATATACAATATTTAGATGCCACCATGCAGGTGAATAAATTGTACCTGCAGCCATCATCATTCTTCAGAGTGAAAACCAACCAAATAAAAACCAAGTCATAATTAAATACTCTGGGTAAAGTATTTTAACTTGTGTTTCCTAATTCAGCTTGAGTAAATCTACACTAAGTTAAATGTGTTTAGAGATATAAACAAGAAACTAATGAAAATTAGGCTGTTCTAGAGCCTTTTCATTGCCTGCAATTTCTAAATAATATCCTTTGTAGGTAAATAAAATAGATCTGCCCTTTGTCTGACCAGGTAGCACAAACATCTGTAGAACTGCTTACAAACGCCACATAGCCCTTTATCACCCAACTGTTACAAATAAGATGTAAACCAAAAAAACACTATAGCACCAACACAGCACTCGTTCGCTGGCTTCAGAATTCTCACTGTTACAAATTAAATAGAATTTGAACATTAAATACCATTCTCTTAAGAAAATGTCTGTCTTTGGTTTTGTTTTGCAGAGTCCAAATACCCATCAGCCAAATGTCTCTCCCCTACTATTTTTTTTGCAGCATTAATTCGGACATGTAGGGATCAAATGAAGGCCTGGGGAAATACAGTAAAGATTACAATCATTGAAAAAAAGGAGAAAGATACTTTTCGATTGATGTTAAATGCATCTTGATAGTTAAACATTATGAAATCTATCATCGATGACTGGCAGAATAAATAGTTGTAATGCCTAATTTTGCATAAATATTGCACCATTGCACATATACCTGAGCTGAAATGCACCAATTTTAAATATAATTAATGACAATATAAAAATCAAGAAATTAAATGCATCCTTTCTAAAGGAATTTATTTCTGTATTTAACTCACTTTAAGAAAATAACAACCTAGCTGATATTTCAAATTAATATGAAAATATTAGAATAGTATTTTTCATACTTTATAACTTAGTACCATAATTGGTACCATATTTACACCATTTTCATGCTGTTAGAGAAGCTGAAATACTGTCAGAGTAGTCTGTGACTCTTTAAATAAAATATGTTAAAAATAAGACAAACACCAGTATGACCCTCTCCTTTTTTTTTTTTTTTTTTTTTTTTTTTTTTTTGTTTTTTTTTTGTTTTTCTTTTAAAATGGTGTAGCTTTAAGTAGCATATTCTTTGAAACAGAATGTTCCCTCTTATCTAAATACTGATGGTGGCACTCTAATAAACCAAAACATATTTTTTCTTTTAAAATACTTTGAAAGAGTATCTAGCGCACATCAGAACTGGAAAACAGTCCTCAAGTTAGCCATTTAATAAACTTTGAGAATTAAACAAGTAACATGTAAGTGAAAGCAGTATGAGGCTCATAAAGCTTAAACATAAAGGTATTGTGCAAAAAAAAAAAAGTACAGAAAAAAGGATTAATATGGGATCTTAAGATAGAGAGAGAAAGTATCAAAAGGGAAGGAAGACATCAAGGAGGGAGAGACATTATCACAGACTGAGGAAAGGAGACAGAGGGACCACTAAAGATCATAAAAAAAAAAAAAAATGTTCAAAACTGAGCAGTTTGGCAGCAGAAATTGACTATCTGAAACATTTTACACCTTGTTGCCCTCAACACTTTCCACAGAAAGCAGGCTCACAGCCAGACAGTCAGCATCTCTGCCTGGCAGGTTTCCCAACTCTCTAGGTATCCAGGAAGATGTTTCTCTAGAAATTCCGCCCAGAGAGCCAGAAAAACACTGTGTGCCCAGTGTCTGAAGGGTAGCGTTTTCTGCTGGTGATACTCACAAGTTGCTAAATTTTTCTCTTTGAAGCTAGAAAAATATGACATTCTTTCTTAGTCCTCAGTTTCTTACATGTCAGGGAAAGGCTTCTACATAAGAGATACGCTGTATTTCTCCACATCCTACTAATCCTTCTGTAAATTAGTTCCCATTTGAGTTCACTTTGTCCCCTAATTTGGTCAAAAGCAGAAAGATGTGGTTTTTGCAGTATCTTTTTATAGAAAATTAAACCTTCCTATCTGTACTAGAAATACTTCACTTTATGTATTATAATAAGGCAAGGTCTTTACAGTAAATTAATATCCTCTGTCAGACCAAAGAATGTAGCTGAAGGAAGAAGTACAAAAATCCTTCTTTCAATCCTTATTTCTGTGTGCTTGAAATTTTAACTATTTTTCCACCTATGTAAATGGGCCTAAGACACTATCTTTTCTTACAAGTCTTGTCTTGTTCTCAAACCACCATGGCCACAGGAATACTATTACAATGTCCTAGTAATATACTTCTCTTCTTCATGGCCAAGCCACGACAATGCTTTGCAATCATCTTGTGATCAACTACCATACACAGCAATTTTTCTAACAATGTCACTAGTCCCAGGGTACACCACACTGTACTCTGCACTACTGCATTTAATTCCATTTCCATTTACTATAGTCCATAACATCATCGAGCTTTTCCAGTAGAATATTCAGATTTTTTCCATTTTAGCAACAATTCCTAAATTTGGTTTAGTGTGTGATTCTATTAGTAGTCATCTACTTCTTTTGACAAAGTTATTAACAAAAATACTAATTAGATTAGTCTCAAGACTGGTCCTAGACACACTGCTTTAACCCAAATACCTTCTCTTTTAGGACTCACTGCAGTCACTCTGTTAGCTTACTAATGTTGGTCATCTGAGCCCTTTTGTGAACGAGCACTGCTCTCAGTAACACACCTCCAAAAGCTGAACTGGCCTTTGACCCCAGAAAGTGAGGGGTTCCTACAAAACCAATCCTTCCAGCCTCTTGATTTTCATTGTTCTCATGCTCCAGCTGCCTCTTCTCAGAACAGCAGAGCAGGGGCTTTTTAACAGCTCTGTGCTACAAAGGAAGAGTAACTAGGTCATTTTAAAAACTAGTTCATTTGATTAGTCCCTATTCCCTAGCTTTCTCCCCCCCCGCCCCGTATTTTTATACCTGGTTTTAGGCTACTCAAGAGTAGAGTCTTGGGTTGATGATCAGCTCTTTAACCATTTCTCCTGCAACTGCTGTAACGCCATACTTGCTTAAAGCACACTACAAGCCTTATTGAAACTATAAAATCTACAATTTTAAACCTGTAACATATAAATGGTATTATACAGTTATAGAAAGAGTACTTAATTTTTTTTTTTGAGATGTGTTATTATCATTTCAGAATAATACAAACCCTCACTAGTAAGCAGAAATTTCTGTGACAAGTATGGAACAAGTTAATTACTTGCTCTTAACTTATGTTTAATATTCTTCTCAATTAATGTTAGCAAAATTATGTGAATGACAAAAATGAAATTCACCTAGTGAAAAAGTCTGCCAGCAGAAAAAAAGAGTGCACTTTGCTCTCAGCCTTAAATATTTGTCTACTATCTGACAGAATAGCCACATGCAGTATTTATTAGTAAGTGACATCTCAATGGAAGCCTACAAAACAAAATATACTGGTCCTTTGCATAACAGAAGGGGTGAAAAAAAAATCAAATTAAGATTACTTACTTGATTAAGTATATCTTGTTTCTGTAACGCATGCAAGGAAAGAAAGAATACACATACATTAGTGCAGTGTTGTAATACTCAGGCTCCGTGTTTATAATAGAACTATTTTTGTTGGAAGCTTAGTGATGTAGATGAACAGGTCTAAGACGTTAGATAGAATATCTCATTTTCTTGCGTTAGCACATATGTCAAGAAAATGGTTCTAAGTCAGCATTCTAGCTTTTGTTAGTGAGCGCAAGCAATTTGTTTTTAACCATGCAATGACAGATAACCAAGGAAAAAAAAAGTAAATACGTTTGTCTTTTATCCCTGTGTACTTTTAAAAAAAACACAAAAAATCATTTGTTGCCAAGAACAGTAGTTAACAAAACAACTTAATCAGAAGTGAAGACAATGATAAATTCTATAAATACATTAGACAACGATAAACTCTATAAATACATTAACAACAAAAGGAGAGCTAAGGAGAATCTCCATCCTTTATTGGATGCAGGGGGAAACATAGTAACAAAGGATGAGGAAAAGGCTGAGGTACTCAATGCCTTCTTTGCTTCAGTCTTTAATAGTGAGACCAGTTGTTCGCGGGGTACTCAGCCCTCTGAGCTGGAAGACAGAGACAGGGAGCAGAATGAAGTCCCCATAATCCAAGGGGAAATAGTTAGCAACCTCCTACACCACTTAGACACACACGGGTCTATGTGGCCAGATGGGATCCACCTAAGAGTACTAAGGGAGCTGGCAGAAGTTCTCACCAAGCCACTTTCCACCATTTACCAGCAATCCTGGATAACTGTGCAGGTGCCAGTTGACTGGAGGTTAGTAAATGTGACACTCATTTTGGAAGGAGTGTCACAACTACAAGCCTGTCAGCCTCACCTAAGTGCTGGGGAATATTATGGAGCAGATCATCTTGAGTGTCATCACATGGAACATACAGGACAACTAGGTGATCAGGCCCAGTGGGTCAATGTCAATTGTAAGTGATACAACATGGCTAAGCGTTGAGTCCTGCATTTGAGTCACAACAAGCCCATACAATGCTACAGGCCTAGGGAAGAGTGGCTGGAAAGCTACCTGGAGGAAAAGGACCTGGGGGTGTTGATTGACAGTTGGTTGAATATGAGCTGGCAGTGTGCCCAGGTGGCCAAGAAGGCCAACAGCATCCTGGCTTGTATCAGAAATAGCACGGCCAGCAGGAGTAGGGAAGGGATTTCCCCCCGGTACTTGGCACTGCTGAGGCTGCTCCTTGAATAGTGTTCCATTTTGGGCCCATCAGTACAAGAAAGACACTCAGGTGCAGGAGCACGTCGAAAGAAGAGCAATGAATTTGATGAAGGGTCTGGAGCACAAGTCTTATGAGGAGCAGCTGAGGGAACTGGGGTTGTTAAGCCTGGGGGAAAAGGAGGCTCAGGGGAGACCTTATTGCTTCTGCAACTACCTGAAAGGAGGTTGTAGTGAGTTGGATGTCAGTCTCTTCTCTCAAGTAACAAACAATAGGATGAGAATAAATGGCCTCAAGTTGTGCCAGAGGCAGTTTAGATTGGATATTAGCAAAAATTTATTCACTGAAAGGGTTGTCAAGCACTGGAACAGGCTGCCCAGGGAAATACCACCATCCCTGGAGGTATTTCAAAAACATGTAGATGTGGCACTTAGGGACGTGGTTTAGCGGTGAACTTGGCAGTGTTAGGTTTACAGTTAAACTCAATGATCTTGAGGGTCCTTTCCAACCTAAATGGTTCTATGATTCTATAAACACTACAGAGCACTGTTGCATAAGCCATCATTATATGCTGCTTTAACTTCTAATAATTTTTACTCCTTTTAATAAAGGAATAAAGTAATTAATTTTCTGCCTTAATCACAAACTGCTATCACTACTTCCCAGTAAGAGGTACTACCTTAAAATTATAAATACAGTTGTATTCTCTGCATAAATTACATTGATCATGCCAGACTTACTAAACTAGAATTACCAGACATATCTTTGATACATCCACAGAGTTAAGTTAGAAAAACCCTAAAACCTCCGCAAATCAGAAGGACCTGCAGAAAGTTTCTTAGAAGTGTCTGTAGTACATACAAAACCACAAAAATCCTTCAGAGTAGGCAGATGATTGCAACCTGACTGTAAACATTCTGCCAAACTTAGGGCTTCAGCTCTCTGGGCTGAAGTGGAATGTGCTTTGTGTCATGCACTCGTTGTCATAATCTTCCTGGAACCTTGTTTTCCTGGTCTTTCTGTGTATGCACATTTATGGGGACAGGCTGTTCAGTAGGGCCTGTTGTGATAGGACAAGGGGCAATGGGTTTAAATTAGGAGGGAGGTTTAGATTAGATATTAGAAAAAAAATTTTCACAATGAGAGTTGTAGAGCACTGGAACAGGTTGCCCAGAGAGGTGGTGGATGCCCCATCCCTGGAAACGTTCAAGGCCAGGCTGGA
>WHYT01016352.1:474781-502281 GCA_009806455.1 Tetrax tetrax | reverse complement strand
TGTGAGAAACAGCGCTGATCGCTTGCTTAGCTTTCTGATCTCAAAGCAGATGGCAGGGGAGGCTCCTTTGTTGTGAGGCGCTGACGGCGGGCTGGGCCCTGCGGGTCCGGGCTCTGCTGTGCCCCAGAACCGCCACACCGCACCCCAAGCTCCACGTTCTGTGGAGCAGGACAAGGGCTTCAGTGTCCTCCTGCAGTTCTTGAAAGTGCTTCTTGGTATTTGGCAGTTGTGGTTTGGGTAATTGGTGTTGACAAGCTTATTTGAATAAAAAATTTATTGCTGTGTTAAGTTTGTTTGCTTTTGATGATGCCTGCAGTGGTATTGGGGCGAAGGAAGTACGGCCGCTTTCCGACTGACGAGCCTACAAACCCACCAGGCAAACCCTGCGATATTTTTGTTGCTGCTCGCAGTCGACACGTTTGAATGAATGAATTCTCTGGGTAAAGCGTGTTAGAGCAGATTTCAGAAGGTGGCTGCAGATCGGTTTAAATGTTTGGTTTTCAAGGGTGCTGGTGCACTTTCCGGCAGGCTGATGAAAACAACGAAAGAAACCCAAACTGTGTAGCACATTTCACGTGTTTGACTTTGTGCTTAGCAGCGTATGCCGGCGTTCTGCTCTGCTTGGGTCCCCTTTATGGGCTCCAGAGCTGCTGGTTGGGTGGGAAGGGGGAGGAGGGAGGATGCGGCAGGGGATGCTGGGATCTCTTTGTTTGATTTGATTTTTGCTTCTTCCATTGAACTGTGATTGTGGTATCATCTGATTTATAGACTTAAAATCCCTCACTGAGTGTTGCATTTGTCTCAGGAAGCTTGTCATTTTGAATGGTGGAAAAAAAAACCCCAATGCTGTGGAAAAGAATCTGGAGAGTAGCGAAGAAGATGGGCTTAAATACAGAAGTGATACGGGCATTGAAAAAAACCTTGGCAAAATTGGTTACTTTAAAGGGACCGGGAAGTTTAAGTCCACGTGTATATTTTCTTAATGATGAGTGTTTAGGAAATGTACTCTAAATGCGTCAATCAATTTCTCCTTTTGGTGTAAACATCCTGTGCTGGTGTCTGGGAAAAATTGTGAAAATGGCAATACATAAAAAAGCTAATTTGATCATTTTGGTTAAAGCTAATTTGATCACTTTGGTTAATTTTCCAAGCTTAGTGAAACTGAAAGATAAATAGGATGAAGAAAAAGTAAAAACTAAATTCTCCTCCATTTTTTTTCTCCTTAACGTACAAGGCTGTGTGTCTCCCTGATGTCCTAGCAGTGGTATGGCGGACCGTGAGCATCCACGGTGCCTCTGACGAACAGCGCCTGGCAGCCGCTTGACAAGCGCCCGACCCGGGCTGTGCAGCGGGGCATTGCTCAGCTCGGCTGCCGAGTCCCTCGTTACATGTAACTGGCCTCATCACCCGCATTCACCTTGCGGGACTTGCTATTTTCTTCACCAAACTGTTGCTGAAACAAAGGCAATCCCCTCTTCGTCTGTGGCCTTGGGTGCTTTTTTGGCCTCTGGATGCTGTTTCACCTCTCTGTGCGCCCTCCATGTGCACCAAGGCGGGAAGATGGGCTGCAGTGCCTTAAAAAATCTGTTGTGTTCATTCCTCTTTGGGAATTCCTTCACCTAAAGAGGGACGGGCTGGATTACTCTTGCTTTGGCGTTCGGTGATCCAGCAAGTGCCTTTTGCCCTGTGAGTGCCCATTGGCGGTGGCAGAGCCGGCTTTCGCCACCCGGCACGCCGGTGGGGTCAGGCGTGTCCACCCAAGGAATTTCCAGTGCCCAGTCCCTCTGGCTGCTGGCAGGGCTGGTACTGATGTTCCCCTCACTTGGAGCGTGTTCTAGCGGTGTTCGGCGCTGCCCGGTGCGTTCCGTCACCTTGCTTGCTGGGCTGCAGCGATGCGCCCCAAACCTAGATCTGCTCTCGGTGGCGGTGGGGTGTACAATCCCCTGTCTCTGGCTGCTAGAGATGAGCGCACGTGGGCAAGGGCAGCCTGGGGAGGAACGTGCAGGCTACGCTTGTGTGCTGCCCCCCGGATTTATGCCGCGGGTCAGTCCCGCGGACTGCGGGGGCCATAAATCAGCACAGAATTTGTCCCAGGGTCTGGGGCCATATGGCGTGCGGGAGCGGGAGAGGGAGAGGGATGCCCGGGCAAAGGGAGAATAAAGGCCTCTGTTTGGTGCGGGAATATTTCAAAGCCTGAGAAAGGGGCAAAGTTCAGTTTCTAATGGAGTGCTTTGAAATATAGAGATGTATATGGTCAATGTTTGTCTTCCAGAACAAAGATCACTTTGTTTCTCAAAGGGTTGTGTGTTGGTGCTGAATGCTGCGCGTGGGGGTCTCCTCCATGAGCAGCTCCCCTGCCCTCTCTGGGGCTGCTGGGGGCTGTGGGTGCCCCCGGCGCGTGCGAGCCGTCCCAGCCTCCGCGGGGAGGGAGCCGATCAGCGAGGGCCTGCGCGGCCGGGGCGTTTTCCTGTCTTTGCTAATGTACGTGTATGGTTCCCAGTGCGTATACACATAATTATCTCAAAAAAGGATACATTTACATTTGTAAGAATTATTATATACAAAGTCCTGGGCTTAATTATTCCTCTGTCCATATCTTGTACTCCATGGAATTTGCATAACAATCAGACATCAAAGCCAGAGCCCTTTACTGGGAGAAAGGTCTTTCCACTGTATTATTTTGTTGCCAAATAAATTATAATGATCAATTTAATCTAAATTTACTCTTTAGATATTTTTTTTTCCCTGCAAATCGATTGAAATGAGACTTAAAAGCAAACTTTCAATTTAGTGGTAAAAATCTAGTCTAGTAAGGCATTTAAATTAGATTGCTTTCTGTTTGATGTTTCTCTCTCCCCTCTGCCAACCCCCTCATTCGTCTTTTTTTCTCCATTCTCCTTGTCTTGCCATTTTGAAAATTGAAATGATGCTTTGCTGTCACTGAAGTGAGTGGGAATTCTGCCGCTGGAAGAGCTTGCTGGTGAGTATTGTGTTTAATTGATCTAGAAATAGCAGAAAGTAATTATTCACCCCGCCTCTGCTTATTTGTGTTTCCTGTACCTGTTGTCTCTCTAGTAGAAATGATTTAATTAGAGAACAAAGACTATTTTAAGTCCAAGGTACCTGAGGGCTGCTTCAGTCTGTACAGTCGTTGGAATTTCTGATTCACGTTTTTTATGGTCGTCCACCTGGCAAACGCCAAAGGGCCCCGGTTTGCAGGTGGACAAGTGCTCTATCCAGCGGTGAGCGATATGGGAAGACACTCAGAGCTACTGCGTGCTTTTGCGTTCTTCTCAGAAAATACACATATACATGGATATACGCAACCACCTATTTCATATATACTTGTGTACTCTAATGACTGCTTGAAACCCTCCAGAAAAAACATGGATTAGAAAGTCTCTTCTTTTCCAGTGCATTAATGTTAACAGAAACTCGCTGTAATGCTGGAAAAGTTTCATTGTCATTTTATTACTTATATTAAGGATTTTAATGAAGCTTTCACAGTTGGATATGTAAAATAATTACATCTCATCTAATTTCTCACTTTGATTAAAAAGTAAAAAGCTTTAGTTTTAGTGAATTAAGTTGTGTCATGATGTGCTTATGTAGCGATGAAGCTGTATCAAAACCATTTAAGCATTCTTATGTCTTTATTGTTCAACGTTATCTGTACACACATGGCCTGTGCAACTCTGACCATGCCCTAGATATACACATGCATGTATATACAATATTGGGAGTACCATACAGCCCCGATCTGTTAAGATTTGGTAAATAGCCTCCACTGTGTGATGTTGAATTTGAGGCCTTAAGGAGTATCAGGTGGGGCTGTGGCTGCAGGAACCACCTGTGTCCATCCTGGGCTGCAGTCTTCTGAGTTTTGGGCTCCATGGAACCAATAGTGGAGGTCCCCCTTAATCAGGATTTAATGCTCTCCATAAATTAAACTCTGGCTAATGAAGTTTGTTTGCATATAAAACTTTATCCAAGGCATACAGGTAATATTTTTCTCTATTGCGGGTTTGTTGGAGTTTTTTTTTGGTAGGGAAGTTTTTTTGCAATATCTTTTGTAAAAACTTAATGCTTTCCACTGTTAAGAAGATTATTGGTGAAAAAATCAGTCAGTTAAATACATCCATACTAAATGCATCTTATACCTTTACCGCTACAAACGTGATTGATTAGCTGTCTAGAGAAATTTATAGCCTTTGATAAGATTGCACCAAAAGAAGTGCCTTGTTAGTTTTAAATAGAGAACAAAAAGAGATTTTTTGATGTTCCTCATTACTGGTTCTCCACTTGTGATAGAGATAAAATACAGTAAAGTGCTTTTTCCTCTTATGTATAAGGGCTCTTCTGCCTTTCAAACCTGGTAGAATTGTGTGGCCCACTTTACATCAGTATGAATGGCAATTGCCTTGTGAATGTGACTGCTGTGAATGGGTGAATAGTCTGTCGTCTCCTATTTTGCCCTTTGTCTTTATGTTTTATTCACTTTTACCCTCTATGACAAAGCCTTGACTTAGACCTGAGAAAACAGTAGCGATGCTCCAGTTCATTACGGATCTCGTGGCAGGTTTTATTTGATTTTAATGTCCTTTGTATTTTGATGGACTAAACAGCAGAAGCTATTTTAATCAAAAGAAAATTTCAGCAAGAGCAAGACCTATAAATAGTGGTTTTGATAGAGTCACAAAAGTTTCTGTAACACGTTTGGAGATTATTTTCATGATTTAACTGCGAAGGGCAAGTAAATCATGGCCCTTTAAGAGTCAGAGGAAAGGAGTGCTTTTCAGAATCTTTAGTTCTGCTACTGAGTCATTGTATCATCTCAGCTAATTAACTTCACCTTTTATATGCTTCAGGATTTCCATCTGTGAATGAACTAATGACACGTACTTACAGGCAGTATTGTGAAGATTAATTAATTGACATTATTGAAGTATCCTGAGGTGGAAGTCCTGATGTAAGTACAAAATATTATTACTGATATTTTCTAATTAATCAGTTCACAGTAGCCAGCATGTGGTAATCATATTGGTTTAGAGCAAGCAAACACAGAACTGGATTATATTTGAAATCTATGGGGTGCGGTTTTTTTTCCAGATTTCTGTTTTTACGTGTTATTGGAACAACCTTACCCAGTGAGTGTCAGAATCTCCCTTCCTCCTGTGGAAGATTCTTGCAAGCATGGTGGGCTTGGCTTAGGAGAAATGTCTGCTCCCAGGGTTGGGTGTACAGGCCTGGCCAGTCTTGTTGAGGATGGGGAAAGGCAACTTTGGCTAGCAATTTTCTTGCCTCTGCTGGTGTAACATCATTTACACTTTAAGATGTGATGCTCTTGGATATGAAAACCTTAATGTTATAAAGAAGCGAACAGCACTGAGCTGGTAATCCCTGTGCATGTGGCTGGGCATTACTGAACAGAGCTTTTCCTGCGTGAAGGAGGGTGGGAGGAGTGATGCCTTACATCACGAAGCATCGGAAGGGAATTGATGTTGTGAAATTATTCGTAATTTATACGGATAATAAGATCTATTCTTGCTACTCATGGCTGGGATGCTGTTTGCATAATGATATGGCTACAGCTGTGCAGGTCTTAGACCACATGTTTTAAAATGGCAAGAATAGCTGGAAATGGTGGAATTTGTCTGAACTATGCTACAATTAAATACTAGGAAACATGTACCTAATTTTTCATAGCGTTGAATACACAGCTGACACTAAGGTGAATGTAGTTGCTGTCTGTGTCACTTTCCAGAGACCGGTCACATTCCTAAGTGACTCAATACACTTTCGTTGTGGGAAATGTAAGTCACAAGATATTTTTTGGAATTATTTGCAAGCGTTGCACAAGTGCAGGAGGGAGGTTTAAAGCTTCACAAACATTCATATTTCTCCTTATGTCACTTCTCTAAAAAAAAAGTCAATCACATGCAATTACGAAACTGCTTTATGTTTGACGCAGTTGAAGATGTTTTCAGGCCACAAAAATGTAACTTTCTGTGACTAATTTGAATTAAAAACCCACTCTGGCAGAAAACAGCCTCAATCTTTGGAGTCACATGGTTCTTGGAAAGCTCTTTCTTGGCTGTGCAGGAGGTCAGGCTTTTCAGGAGAGAGTCTGTGCACAAACATGTGGTGCTGCTAACGGGAGGAATTTCACACTTCTCCCCCTGCCACGAGCTCTGTGTTTGTCCTGCTGACCACCGCCTCGAAAGCCTTTTGGCGTGAGGTGTTAGAATGGCTGCTGGGCCATTGCTGAGCCCGTGTAGCCAAACCCCTTAACTCTATCTCAAGAGATGGCTTCCAGAAGGTAGGGCCACCCGCTCTGCAAAAATAAAAAGTAATTAAAAGAAGGGTCTCCTGCTTGTTTCTGAGCATGTCCCTGTTATATGACTGCCATTCCTTTCCCCAGTGGTGATTTTCAAGCCAAACAGCCCTTTCGTCGTCGCTCTGGCTTAGCAGCGAAGTTGTCTGTCGATAATAGCAGGCTTCACTTCTTCCCCAGCTAACTGTTAGTCAGACAGCTGAAGAATGGCCTATCCAAAATTAGGATATGCTCAATGCACCATCCGCTGGTGTTGTTCCCATAAGCCTAATTATATGACTTTTGGGTCAGACAATGTCTCATTGTGTGGCCCTTGGCAGCTATGGGACGCCTAATGCTGCATGAATGTCTAATGCGGAGTTTGACGGCTATGACCGAGGCTGCAGTTCCACGCTGGAATTGAAAACATCCGTGTAGTTTCCATAGAAAACCAGGTCAATGGTACTTCCATAAAGCATTAGCCCCAGGGAAAGCGGTTGGTTGCACGTTGCATGTACAAATCCATGTGGGGTGAGCACTTTATGGTGCTTTTCTCTTTCAGGTAAATGACAATTAAGGAGTCAGATTGATTTAATCTTTAGTGACCTATTTCAGAATCCTAATTTATTGCAAGCACCATGCCTCACCCATTTATCTCTATCTTTTCTTCGATTTTGTGTGTTTAAGAACACTTGTGAGGTATCTTGCGAACATTGCAAGCACAATGATTATGGCTTTGTATCAGTAGGTTAAAAAAAATTCACTTTATGTTTTGTTTGACTGTAAAATTTTAGGTAGAACTATCCTATCTTTACAACACTTCCTGTAAAAACCTGCCTTTTTTACAGGCAAAAGCAAGGTACGAATGTAAAAGGCAATTCATTGTAGATGAAGGCTGTAATATGCTTGTTCATTTCAAAGGAGAATGTATAACTAATTACATTTTAATTAAATCTCTAATGTCAACAGCTGTTTTTAAGGGATCTTTTTAAGCTACATTTATTTTTAGTATTGTTTAAGATCGTCTTTCTTTGCGTGCCTCTCCCTTTCATGCGTTATTGCCTTTTAAAAAGTTTTCCCTCTTTTAAAGTATCAGTACTGCTGGCATATATTAAAGGCTAAGTAAAATTTTTTTTTTAAGATGCTGGCTGTGACTTTTCGAGCAAAAAGATGTGACACCACCAAAATGCCCTTCGCTCTCTTTTTCTCCCAGAAGTAAAAGTCTCCGGTTCCAAACCCCAAATTGCAGAGGCTGGTTTTCAGCTGACGGTGGTTTATGTTGGCTGGCTGTTATCAGTTTCTCTACAATGCAGCTGCTAATTACAGTAATAGCACAACTGTTTCTTCAGACTGAGTAAGCCACACTGATTTAATCCTCTCCCTCCCTAAATCAACAGCAGTATTGGTCAGTATCCTTTAACTTGTAGAGAAAAAAAATATATAACCCTTTTCCACATGAAAAAACTTAGCCAAACTTAGGGTTTCACATATCAGGGCTTGGTTCTGCTGATTTTCATGGAACTGGCGTCAGCCCATAAAGCTTCAGGTGTCATCGCAGCTTCATAGTGTTCTTCATTTCCAGCCTGGATCACCCAGAAGCAGAAAGGAAGGACACAGGAGTCTGCTCAGCCTATAGAAGCTCAGAAGCTCTTTCCTAGGTCTCTCAGCCACTGCAGGACTTGGAGGTGAGCACTGCGTTGGGGATTAGGGACAGAGCCACACTGGTGATCTCCATCCCTGGCCTGGCCAGACCTGGATCCGTTGCTGACCGTCTCGGCTGTAAGGGGACGCAGCTCTACCCCGCAGCTCTCCATGTCCCCCTGAGCATCCCCGGCAGCCGCTCCTGTGCCTCTGCGGAGGGAGGAGTTGCCTGCTCGCCGCAGAGCAGCTCCTCACCTTTTGGCTTAGTGCTTCCAGCACCCAACGGGTATGGCTGAATGCCGCTGTGCCCCTCGTCCATGCAAAAATAATTCAAGGGCATCTGCCAGCCCTGTGAGGGAGTTACAACACCCCACCTTCTTTTCTCTCCCCTCTGATCAGAGGGGTCAGTTCATGTCATGTTGGATTTGCAGGTAGCCCGCATGTTGCTGATCACTGGTTGCTATTTCCCAGGACTTCCTGTAGTTTGGGATCAACCCACATTAAGATACTCCCTCTAATCTCTGCTCCCCCCATCACCTCGCCTTTTGCTGAACTGCATGTTTTTGCATGATTCCGATTCTTAAGCACTCCAGAAATGGATGGAATTGTTTGAGAGGTGATTACTGTATTGCTGTGCAGGAGTATGCAGCTATTATCAGTTTACTACCTAAGCTCTAATTTTCTGTAAGCATCAAAACCCAGTCATCACAAGAGCCCTATGCTGGTTTTGGAGGTATTTCCATTATAGATTGGAACGCCAGCGTATTCGCTAAAATTGCATAAACGATAAAGAAGAATTTGTTATCTCTTGCAGGAAACTAGCCAAGAGGCTCAGGAAGACTTGACATCTGAGGCTAAGATCATAATTGATGCAGTGGCAGTAAAATGTGGTGTATCAGAAAAACTGGTGAATCTTCTAGTTAACACCTACAAATGCATGGTGATTAGGTTTTCCACTGATAAGTGGAGGTTTGGGAGACCCATGATTTGCAAAGGCAGAGTTGACCCTTTGTATTTCACTGTTAAATTTCTCTTCTTCCTTTATAAGTGTGCTGCATCTAATTTTGATCTCAAGCAAGCGTAAATCACAGTTAACACTGGTGACACCACTGTAATTGCACATATCTGAAGTCAGTGTATTTGAGAGAAAATCAGACCTGTTTGGTTGGATTCCTCAGAGGGGGAGTCTCTGAAAGCAGAGCAAATTCACACAAGTGATGTGAACTATCCCTCGCCTGACACTGCTGTAAATGAAAGCTGAATCTGACCAGCTTAGTGCTGTGGCTTGAATAGGATTATTGATGAAGCATGCCACAGCTCTCTCTATGGAAAGAAAAAAAAAAAAAATCTTTTATTCCAACTTGTAAAGCAACCAGAAATACGAAGATGTGTGGCATTTCTTCAGCACGGTGAAGGACACCCCTGTGTCCACTCCTGATGGATGGGTGAGCAGTTCCCGGAGCAGCAGGCAGCTCAAACCCTTGTAATGAATTGATGGGGTAACCAAGCCTAAAAATGATCCTTGGGACGCTTGCAGGCATTTCCGAGAATATCGTATTGAGCAAAAACACTTGTTGTGGTCTTGTTGGACATACGCAGGACGGAGAGTTAAGAATTGGGCTTGCACCTGTGCCTTCTGATGTGAGGAAATTGCTGGATTTCTCCTCTCAATTTAGTTATTAAACAGGGAAATATTCTTGGCTTGCTGTGTTAGGGTGCTGTGAAGATAAGCTAACTTCCACTAAAACATGCTTAAAAATTCTATATTGGAGAGCATAATAGAAATGTGAAGCATCTTGTTATGGCAGACGCTGTGGAATTAGCAAGTGTGGTTAATCCTAGTGTTCGACAGTAATTCCTCTGTACCAGGACAGAAGAACAGGGCTGGTAAGAAATGTGCCACAGCTAGGCTGACAGTGGCTGCAGTGAAGCAGCATTTTGATTTGTTGGTCTCTCAGAACTTTGCTTAATGTATTACTATTTCTTCTTGTTAGAGCTGATTGAATCGCATAAAACTGAATTCCAGGAGCTGAATAGCTACTTGGGGTTGTATTAGGAGATACACCAATCACTCCAGGATTGCTTTCCTGGTGTTAACCACACGTACTGCATACCAACATCCACACTGTGCAGAGATGCTCTTCTATTTGTCTGGAAAACATGACAATTTATGCAAGATAAGCATATCTTGCATGCTGGGTTATTGAAAAGTTGAGTAACTTGACTGGTGTTATTTTCAATAATATTTACAAGTATAGATTTCTAAATCTGCTGTCGTGTTGGATTAGCATTACTATCAGATAGTAATTGCAAAATTCTTTTTTTTTTTTTTTTTTTAAATGTTTTCACCTTTATTTAGCAGAGTCTCATGTATTTTTTTTTTTTTTTTTTTTTTTTTATGTAACCTCTCTCCTAACTGTCACCTCTCAGGCCATGGTAGTTCACAGACCAGCTGCAGCAGATGAATTCTGCAGAGAAATTGTGAGGATCTGCCCTGATGCATTGAAACATTCAGAATTTCAAAAGTCCTGGTGAATCCTGAGCTACCCAAGTCAACATGTGCTTTCTTTCTGACCTCAGTGGATCCAGGATCTTCCTGCCATGTACATTTGCTGCCTGGAAAGCAAGTCTGTGTGATCACAGACATAAGGCTTCATGGAGCAGGTACGTTCTGTGAGGCTGATAACTCGGGGAATGCGTGTTGTCTCCAGTCAGAAACACGCTTTTCCTGTTGTGAAGGCTATTCAGGTTATCTATGTATAATGTCATAAGCTGGAAGAGAAAGGGGATTTTTGTACCCTTTGAAGAAGCTCCTTCAGATTCTTTTCTGTCTCTCTTCACTGTGATACACCACTATTTACATTCTTTTTAATCTATATTTTCCCCCTACTTGCTCTTTTCTTTCAGGCAGTTACAGTCTGGCTTTGGTCTTGCTGGTGGATATAAGTTTTCATTTCAATGTGTTACTGGATTTTTTGGTTCTGGTGCAGAAGCCAGGCTGTCTCACAGTGGCTCCTCTTTGCATTAGACCCTGTCAGGTCTCTCCAGCACTCAGGCACTCATTAAAAGCTTAGTTATTTATTCATTTCCTCTTCACTATCTTTAGGTATACGCCTGGACTTGGAAATCATCAGTCATGTTTTTTTCATGTTGCCTTGCTGTTTTTGTTCTCTTTTATTAGTATGAAAACCCATGGTTTTGGTCTAGGACTCACTCCTGGAAACAAATGTTTCCAATCCATTTATCTGTATGAATTCTTTTTCTGGATTATCTTTTCTGCTTTTCTGAATAAAACCTACTAACACTGAAGACTCCAGGACCTTTCTTTTTGCCTTACTGACTCACTGAAATATAGTAAGTCCTTTCAATTTACAGGCCTGACTGATTAACCTGACTTTTTCTCATTGCTATGGGAATGTTTACAAAACCTAGCCCACTTTCAGTTATTGCTTGTATTATTGTGTATTGTTGTAAGTTATTTGTATACCTGCCTTATTTTTTTCTTTTACTACTTATGACCCTCTTAAATAAAAATATTTTTGAAAGAAATAAAACTAACTTTTTACAACAGGGCATCATGGCCCCACAGGGCTGGAGCAGTCTAGCTACTCTATTCCCCAGCTCCTGTGGCTGAGAGTGCCCTGCGGAATGGAAGAGGCAAGCCAAAAGAGAGGAGGGTGCTCTAGGGTTTGGGAATGACCCCTTCCAGTGCTGTCCTAAAGCCCTGGCTCAGGCTGCAGGGTCTGACCTTCATTTGTACGCAGCCACTTCGGTGGTGTGTCCGGACAGGAAGGTGATGCACAGGACAATATGCCAGCAGACCTCTCCTAGGGAAGGGGGGATAAGCATGACTTGGGTCGTAATACTGGGGTGGAGCTTTGGAAAAAGCTGCCTCTTAGTAGGGATGCCTAGGGGTGAAAGAATGATCTGATGTGACAATTTTGCTTCAAATTGTGTTTTCATGCCAAGTTTTGGTGCTAACCTTGACTGAGTAAGGTGGAGATGACTTAAAGAGTGGGCTCCGGGCTGCAGCCCACTATACATCCTTTAAAAATGTTTTGCTTGAGGAACGGAGATGTAAATAGCGTATTGCTGCAGCCCACAGAGACCCGACTGGAGCATGTTTCGAGGGCCAAGGGGGCTGGAGGGGTTTCTCTTCCTTTGCTGCATCACATAAACAGCTGAAAGAAAGACAGAAATTAGAGATTTCAGTGGGAAGCAGCAAATAACACCAGAGAGGAAAGGCCAAGCCACAGATAGGCGTGGACTTATCTCAAGACAAGCAGCTACCTGAATGGGCCGAGCACTTGCATGCGCAAAGTGAGAAGCGAAAGGCAGGGAAGGCAACTAGGTGGAATAAAAGTTTTGAATCCAGATGTTCTAGTCACACAGTGAGATGTGGTTTATTTCAGGGAAACGAGCATTTGCAATCACCCGGATTATCTGCGAGTACCTATCTAGACAGGTGCTGCTAAACCTTCTGAATTCAAATAGTTTAATTTTGAGGGAAAACCCACTGGCACAAACCAGTCTGGAGACACTCTTCTGCAAGCAAATCAGCAAGGAGGAGGCTTGCTTTAGAAGCACCAATGTAACAGACATAGCAAAAGAGAGGAAAATGAGAAAGCAGCATAGAGGGGAAAGTCAAATATCAGGGAGAGAAAGGGCCTTTCTTGGAGAAGGCACAGCAACATCATGACTGCCCTGGGAACCACTGGCACTACCCTCTGAAAGGTGCTTGGTTCTTGGAAGTTCAGGGGAAATTCCCTATCAGATCAATTGATGCTTTAAATGGCACAAAAATAGGCAATTTCCATGCTGTAAGTTTAACTGATTTTCTTTTTTTTTTTTTTGGTTTTTTTTTTTTTTTTTTAGCATAGAATTTGATTAGACTCCAGGCAATTCTTTAGATTTCAAAGAGAATGACTGCGAGGCAGCATGGGAGCATGGCACAGGTATGCTTTCACAGGTGGCATTATCATTAATAAGGGGCTGCTTGTGATGCAGGTTATCACCTGGTAATATAAATTTGATCTGAATCAAGAGGCACAGCGCAATCACACTTCTGTCAAATTAGCCAGGATGAATGATGCCAAGTTTATGCAGCTTTGTGTTTTCAGATTAGCTTTATGCTTGCTGTGGGAGGACGGCTGACAGCGAGCCAGACAAGGTTAGCAGCTGATCTGGCATGAAGTCTTCCAGTGCAGAGTTACCCCATTAAAATTTTTAAAACAAGTTTGCAAAGGCAAACCAAATTTGCATTGGCCCAGTACTTCCCATCCAGTGGTCACAGGATTACGTAGTATGGTAAAAGCAGATTTAGCTTCTCCTCAGGTGGCCAGCACAGCTGTCTGAGGTTCGGTTTGCCAAGGTATAAGCCCCTGGTGACCCCAGTCTGAGCGGAGCAGGAGCTCGGCTTGTTGACGGGCAGCCTGGCAGGTACTGCAAATGCATGTGAGGGGTGTGGAGTACATGTGGTGAGCCTCAAATTGCACTTGCAACTTAATTGTGGGGAAGCAATTGGTTTGGGTTTGTTTTTTTTTTTACATAACCGTATGCAAGTTAATTCTGAAAAGATACCTGCAGATGTTTCCAGTACAACAAGCTAGAGAAGAGTGAGCTCACTTGAAATGGCAGGTTAATATCTGAGTTAACATTCAAGCTGGTTCATTCCCTGGAGCCAACTGTTAAAATGTTTGCTGACTGCCAAATGGGCATTAAAGGGTTCCTCCAGCCAGCTTTGCCTCCCTTCTGTGCCGCCTCCTGGAAACCTCTGGCTCTGAAAGGGACTCCTCCCTCTCCCCACCTCCTTTGTCTGCCTTCCACCTTCACCCTGCCTCTGCATGTTTCAGCTACATTTGCCCCACTAGTAATTAATCTGGCAACACATGCATGGTAACAAGACAACTGAATGTCCCACATAAATCAGATGCAAACAGGAAACTGATGGTCACACTAACATTTGTGGACAAGGGCCAGGTGGGAAGAGACTGGCATGCTTCTTGTAGGGCCAGAGTGTGACGACTCTTCGGTTTCATTAATGTAATTTGGTTTCACTTGAGTGATGTATTTCCAGGGCCTGGTCCATGAAAGGTACTTGTCTGACTGCAGCAGGTCACTCACTTCAAGCCTGCAGGTAGTGCCAGTCATACCTGAGATGGGTGAAGATGGCCAAGGAAATCTCCAGTTGCTATTTGCTAAGAGAAGCATCGTTACCAGCCTGGGTTGTACCTGTTCTGCATCCCTGCTGCAAGGAGGGTGGTGTAGCATCCTGGGAACTGGCTGGCAAGAGCTGGAGGAGTCTTGAATTTATGGATTCCCAGTTCTTCAGGGTGTAGCATCAATTAGACAGACTGTCTCATAATTTTCATCTTTGCTGGGGTTGAAGGAGTTTCTTAAAATCAAGAAGCCTCTAGTAGTTTGGACTAGAGGTGCTTTTTCTCTTCTGGTGAGCAAGTAACACCTTTGCTGCCAACCAGTGAGGTTTTCTGCTAGTAAAGCTACACCAATGGCTGTGAACAGGTCCCAGGTTGGCTCCTGTCTTACCATAATTTAGTTTTACCCTAACACGGATTGTTTTTTCAGTTCTGACCAGCATAAGCTGTGAAAAAAATCAGATTAATGATGTGTTTCTCATGGTATCAGTTTCACTTAGTGTGATATCATTTCCCCCTTTAACAAAATGGATTGCTGAAAGATGTATGAGAACAGGTGAACATTTTCTGCCTGAACAACTATACTGGGAACTATACATTTTGCATAGGTCTTCTATGCCTGCAACTCAGAGAGCTGGAAAGGAGCATGATAGGCACTATAGTAACTTGATAGTGTAAGGGAACTCCCTTTGAGCAGAGTATTTCCTTGGCTGATGTGAACAAAACTTTTTCTCTAGACACCCACAGCAAGTGGAGAGAAAGAGCTTTTTGCCACATGGCTGTGAGCTGGCACTTGCCCTCTCCCCTGGCTTTTCAGGGTGCCTGGGTACCAATTTCTCATCCTTTGAATTGTGCTGTCCTGGTTCTAGCTAGAATAGATCTTCACTGGAGCTGGGAGGGGAACTGGAGCTGGTGACACCTGTGGCTGGGGGACACAGCTGGGATAGTTTACTAATTAGCCAACAGCTGGGATAGTTTACTAATTAGCCAAAGCACTGTTCCAGCCCATGTGACATCATGCTCAGTATATCAGTGAGGAGGGTGCTGGAGGATTTTCTGGCTACTTGGAGGAAGCTGGGCATCAGGATCCACGGTGAGCTATTGTACTGTAAAGTACATGCTTCAGTATTTTCTGTTATTGGATTTTGTTTTTTTTTTCTTTTGCATAACTGTTTTGGTTTTTTCCCCTGTTATTCTCTTAAACTATTTTTTTTTGCCTTCTTTTCTTTACCAATTCTCCTCCCCATCCCACTGGAGGGTGGGGGGGAGTGAGTGAGAGACTACGTAGCTTGGTCCTGAGCAGGACTAAACTACAACATGTGCCAGAGCTGAGGCAATAGGTATCCTATGTGGCAACACTGAGCCCAGCATGTTATTCTTCATTCTTTCAAAAATGGAAAGTCATTAAAAGTAAAGATGATGGATAAATGGTGTTTCATCAAGAGCTATCTTTAAGTGGGTTCAACTATGAAGTAGCAAAGGGGTAGAGAGGATAATTTCCTTATAATAAATGGCTCCGCTTAAATTTAGTTGTCAGAAAAGGGTAATACATGTTTTGTGAAATAAGGAAACATTACTACTAAAAAAAAAATAGAGCACTAATTTTCATTGCTTTTTCCCAATTGTAGTATTTGTGTGAGAGAGGTAGGTCTCCATTCTGTGCAAAAACCAATTTAGAACAAATAGAAAAACTGGAACTATCAGTACATGATTTTACACCCCCCGAGTGCGGGCCTGATGCCATGTTTCTCTGGTTTCTCCCTTCTGTGCTCTATCAGTCAGGATCTGAGGGTGAGCGTGTGCTGCTGTAGTTATGACTGCAGCACCGTGGGCTGCTAGAGCCCTTGGGAAAGCTGCTGTCCTAGAGTTGCTCCTGAGGCAGTTTCCACATTGTTCATGCTTCATTCCTGATAGGAGTAACTCTAAACAGGCTGCTTCATGATCTTCTGTTGCTGCAGCTTTGATCGAGCTGTTCCATATGTGGATTTGTTAGAAGATATTTAACGCAAGGCTTGGGTTTTTCCCTGCCCCCCTCTAAAAAAGAGAAGTGACTGCAAGATAAACAGTTCCTCCTAGGAAGGGTTGCCCAGGTTTCTATTGCATGGCTGCTCTTGTTCAAGTCTATAGAAGAAAAGGGGAAATAGTGGCAAAGAAGGCGTCTGCTTGGAGGTGTCAGTCTTTTTTCTTGGTTAGCTGAGAGTTGAGGAGGACTTCTGGTGGCTCCTTTCTCTTGCTTTTGTCATCTTCATGTCACAGGAAACAACTGCAGGGCAAGGAATTGGTAGAGCAGGTCTTGGCCATGTGTTTTCATAGTACGGGAAAGTGTCTGTCTTTTCTCAGAAGAATATAGCGATCATTGATGACAGTAGCCGAGTTGTGTAGAAGGCAGCCTCTTCTACCCGTCTGCTGAGTTGTACCTTTTTCCAGCGGAGCTGTTCTGCCTATTTCTAGGAATCCACTTGACATCAGTGAAGTTCTCAGAATTTGTCTCTGAAAGAAAGCTTGCTGATCTCATGTGATTGTAGGAAACAGCAGACTGTCCTCCCTGAACGAGGAGTCATCAGCCATAGTGAACTAGGCTGAATTATGTAAGAAAAATTGAGGCTTGGCTACTAATCTATCAAGGAGCTTTTAGATGTGCATTTAAACTATCTGCACTATGTGAAGTGAAAGGAAGTTGCCCAAATGAAAGGTTGGAATCTGTTCAGTTGTGTTTTCAGTTTCTTTGTGAGAAATGTAACTTTTCCTTTCCCTCTCTGGAGAGGGCATGTCCCTTCTCCTACCAGAGTAGGACACCACTGGTGTTTCCACAAACCTTCTTGCTCTGGTTTCCCTATTGGGAGCTTTCTGACCTTGCTGCTGACACTGGCTCTCTAGAAACCACCTTTCCTTCAAAATCCCTCTATTAAGTGTGAACGGTGCCAGGAAAGAGCCTAAAATCGTTATGCCTTCTCTGAGCCAAACCTGGCTGTTGGTGGAGGGATTCTCTGCATGGTTCAGCTTTTGGCATTTATTTCTGTTCTTTCCAGATAAGCTGACTGACCTGGCAGCCCTGGCAGCCCGCTTGGCCATAGCACAATTTACCCTGTAAATTACAATCACATGAGGAAAATAAAAGTGAAAAGACAGTAAAAGTGTGGTTTCTGGAGCAGGCACTGAACTGGGCTGTGGCAGATCTGCTACAACCATCTGCTACAACCAAAATTACAACCTGTAATTTTGTGCAGGTCACTTAACGCCTCCACGTCTCCCTTTCTAGTTTGGCCCAATGGAGGGAGCAGTGCTGCTGCTTTGTCTGATGGCTGTGTGCTTTCTGTTGCCCATCCTTTGAGGCAGGGCTCCTCTTTGTTTATGAGTTACTCAGCATGACAGTGCCATGATCTTGCTTGGGGTCTGTGCAGTCTCCAGTAATGCTGACATAGACAATCCGTTGACTGAAACAGAAACAATATTCGAACAATATATCTCTGTGAGATTTCTCTCTTCATTGGATTTTATTATGATGTATTCTTTGTTTGATTTACTTATTTATTTAGCTTATTTATGATGTTATGGTTTTCTTAGACAATCAAGATGTGGCTCTGAGTGGTCAGGTGGATGACGCCTTTATTCTTGTTGCTTCTCATGTAAGAATCCATAGCCTTTGCAAATAGGCATTGAATGTATTAAAATTCCTCCAAGTCTTTCCTCTCCTGGATATGATGAGGTACCTACCCCTCTCTGGCTGGATTCGGACCCTCTGTTTGGGCTGTGACAGCTGTGTTACTCCACTCTCAATGCCACTGTGATTGCCAGACTTTCAGCATGAGTAAGAGAATCTAGTTAACAGCAAGAGTATGCACTTTATTTTTCTCTTTCAGAGGTTATATCTGGTGACTGTATGACTGGAACAATGAGACTAACCTCAGCTCTGCAGTAACAAAGCAGCTGTGAGTTTTCTGGGTAAAATATATTTTGACTGACATACAAGTAGCTGTAGCTTTGCTGCACAATGGAGAAAATGACTTCATTTAACAGCTTTCTGTGCCAAGAAAGAAATAAAACAGTTCTGAGAATGCCGAAGATTTTTTTTTTTTTTCCCCCGTTTTAATTTTAAACCTAAAAGAAAAAGCAGTTGCCATGTAAGTCCAAGTCAATGGAATATATAAATCTTTAAAAAGGTTTCATAAAGTAATAATGACTTTAGTATATGTACCAAATGAGATTAAAGAGCTACATTTGGTTCTAATACAGAGTTTCACATTCAAAAGGACCATCAGTTTCCTGTTTAAAATCTACTTATATTGAACTGAATGGAGTTCAAACATAATGCCATTGTATTTCAGACATTTATCTTAATTTAAAACAGCTGAAAAACATTAATAATGGAGCAAGGAGATGTGGAGGTATAGACCTTTCTCTCTTCCTTCTCTGCTTTTTAAAATGATGAACTCAAAGCACACTCTTGCTTACAGTGTTCTGCCACTCTTGTAGGAGACAAGGTGCATGGTGCCAGCCCCATTGAATCCATAAGAAAAAATAGACTTTTTGACTCAGGGCATGAGTGTAACACACTTCACAAAGTGTCTGGTTCTGAGGAAATGAGTTAAACAGTGATTTGTCAGGGCAGTTTTTACCTAGAGCATCCTCATGAAATAATTGCAGTGCAGGCACACAAGGCTTAAACTCGCTGGTGTGAACACTTTCCCAGTTTTTTGGCTCTGATCTCAGGTTCCTCTTTCTTCCCAGTGTAAATTGTCCCTCTGCCATGACTGTCTTTAAATGTATAATGTCACAAATCATACCACCGTGCATTTTACATGTCCTTTGTATGAATTTCACCTTCTCTATTGTAATTCCACAGGGGGATTGCTAATTCTGTGCCAGCTGAGCTTTTCAGAATTGTTGAACTCCTTGAAGCTCTGAATTATTGTCAATAACAATCAGAGTTGATTTCTGTTTTCTTATTAGAGTGATGTCTCTCACTCTAGACAGAGAGGAGATGGTGAGTGGGGAAAATGCATGATAAGGGCATGAGAGGTCAGTTTGAGCATGAATACTTGAAATGCTAATTGGGGCTGGGGCATTCTTCTGCTAGGTGCTGTACAAACACAGAGAGGAGATACGTCCTGGCTCTGAAGGTCTGTAACATAAGTAAGCTTTACAATAATTTCCCAGTGAGGTTTTTTCACACTAGAATAAATTACCTCGAAACCACTTCAGAACGATAAAGGAATCTTCAAGTTTGATGTTCCACTTATGTGGGAACACCTTTTCCCCAAAGACGCCCGACATCCCACCAATCAACCTATCTGTCTAATGGAATAATGTGAGAATGTAGTTTTTATTATCAGGATCTTCCCAGGGAGCCCAAGGTACTTTGTAGTGCTATATTCTTTGCAGTTCTCAGAATCATGTGCATTAAAGGTTGCTTAACAGCTGGTGAGTCACACAGCTTGTTCTTTGAGCTCGAATGCTCCATTAGGACACATCCACCAGAGGTATTTTAACCTTTGAAAAAATCAATACAACTGGCTTAAAAATTCTAGGTTCTAAGAAAAAAAAAAAAAAAAAAAAAAACCACAATAGAAACCCCTAAACAATAACAAACTGCCCGCATGATATTTAATAAATTTATCTCTGTTCTAGTGTGTGCGTCTTAGGGGTGTAGCATTTGCTAGAGAGCAGCGCAGTTTTGGTGTAAAAAGTCACTGTCTTCAGGCTCCGAGCAAAGAGGAGCCTCTGGAGGAAGTAAAATGTCTTCTGCATTAAAAATCTCTAGTTCATTTTGTTCCACATTGCGTGTGGGGACGGGAATGGCACTTGGAAGAAGAGTACTCCCGAATTTCACTGGGGAGTTGGTCCTTCCCCTAAACCATGAACTGAAGTTACTGCAGGAAATTGCAATATGGCTTATATGTAGTAAGGCATGGTGCTTGACTCATTTTATCCTGAGGACCAGGTGGAGAAGTCTCACAATGCCTCCCATCCTCTGAGCCAGACAGGCTGGGATGGAGCCACAGCCCCTCCCCTTGTGTGTGGGCAAGGGATGCATTGGTGGTGGGGCGGTCTGGGAGCACTTTTGGGTGATGACCTGATGCTGTGGGCAGCGTATGAGCTGGTGGTAAAACCCTGGCCAGACTGAGGTGGGTTCAGGATCCTGCTGCAGCCTCTGAATGGTGAGCAGAGGGCAGTGCCCGGGATGCGGCAGTGAGGAGATGCCCCTTTATCAGGCACGGTCCCCAGTTTCAGGAATGGCACGGGGCTGCTGTCTCTCTGCTGGGGACAGAGCCTGGATCTGGTGGAAGAATAGCCGTTTCACTGTGCCGGAAAACAGGCTGTGCTGACCTCCCTACCGATGGTGCGTACCAATTGTGACATGCTGTTAAAATTTGTCAGAATTGCTGAGAGGCAGCGAGAGGAACACTATTTAAAATGAAGAGAATTTTCTGGTACTTAATGCCACCAGAATGTCAGAAGAGTTAATGGCAGATGTGGTTGTGAAAATGTTCTGTATTTTTAGACAACCTTTAATTAAGACACTTTGTATGTAGCAGCGACCAAATAATATGCTGCCACTTGAAAGCTGTCAGAAGGGAAAAAGTGTACAAAGCTTCTAAATGCAGCCCTCTTTATTTTTATCTGAAAGTGAATTAGGAAACCTTTCCAGTAACAATAACCATCCTTTCACATGAAATGATTTATTTAATGCACACTGTAAATACTTCGGGCATCTATACGGATTTATACTTAACCCCTTTCACTTCACGTTGTTTAATCTAGCCTTGTATTAAAAAGATTACGTCTGAAAGCTGAATGGGTTTTGTGATCCCAGACTTTTCTTCTGAGTTTAATGTTTTATATAATTATTTTGATGCAGCAGAATTTTTTTCATCCTTTCATAAACCTTTGTAAGGAGTGAATAGGCCTTTTGGGGTTTTCATTTGGATCGAATTAAGAGAAAACAAACATACAGAGTACAATTCAATTTTGAACTTGAAGATGCTTTATTAATAGACTATTTATTTGCCTATAGGGTTAGAAAGATGGTAACATGATAGAGGATTCTCTAATTCTTACTTTGATATAGCAGAGCTGTAACATTTATCGCCTGGGCTTGGATGGAAAGCAGTGAGGTTTCAGTAAATCAAGATACAAAAAATCAGAAAGAATTGTGTAAGCATCATTTTGACATTTCTAGAATTTTGATACCCACCCCTATTCGGATAAACACACAGTAAGTAGCAATTAGATTATTAGTTAGCCAATATATGATGCTATTTGGTACATAAATTGGTTAAAGTATTTAAACTGTTCCCAGCCTGCGTTCACAGGCTCCTGTTCGAGGGGAGCAGCAGGCTGACTGAGCACTGCCACGTCCCTCATCCCTCAGCTAGCGGCACGCAACGGGATGAACAACGCCCATCCAGGCTATGAGTGGAAGATGCAATCTCTAAGAATTGCAACAGCAAGAAGTCTTCTGTGTGCAGGTACAGACTCGCTCTGTCACCTGTGGAATGACAAAATCTATGGAAATGGAATGGAAATGGTAGCAGGTGGCTTACTTTCTGGTTTCTCAATTCAGTTTCAGTGTGTCTCCTTCATTCTTTGTGTTTTGTTAATTTTGTGGTTGGTGTGTGCTTTGATATGCTAATGAGCAGGGAGAATTTGCCAGCAGTTGCACAGGGGGAGACTGTCTCTAAGCCTGGAAGGCTGGTGGGGATGTTCCTACAAGTCCACATCACTCTGTGTCACTGCTAACGAATGCCATCCTGCTTTTCCCCGTGTACCTGCCACCCGCTCATTGCTACCTTTTGTAACAGCCTGCTGCTTACTGTAGTTGTGTAAAGCATCTGTGGGATGCTATTAATATGTGTTCTATAGCAATGCAAGTAAAAAATGCTAAAAAAGCTGTAGTGAGTGGTAATGCTGAGATAAATTCATCTTGGCTTTTGGGGTTTTAGCTGTTCTAAGCTCAGGTGCAAAAGCTGGCAGAAAGCCGTCTGGGTGTGCCAAGGACAGCAAGAAAAGAGGTGTCTACAGGTTTTCAAAAACAGAGGGGCTGTGGTATGTGCAGGTCGATCGGCTCTTGTGCATGTGGCTATGGATTGTTTCTAACAGTGTCCTGCAGGGGAAGAACACATCACCTATTGCTAAAGGCACCAAATAATTATCATTATTTTTAATTCAAAAGCTCTCTGTAGTTCATTAAGCTACTTGTACTTCTCAAATCCTTATTTCTCTGTCAGGCAAAGGACAATTGACCCGATTACCCTGCTTCCACAGGCCCTTTTAACACATCACTGGATTTTAGTGGATCAGAAACCAGAAGAGGAGAAATGGATCCTCCCTTTTCTCCATGTTATTTTTCAGAGAATCTCTTCTAATGCCTCTGGGAATGGTTCCACATGTCTTGAATATCAGCATCTGAACCACATCCGATGTCTTTGCTCGCACTGAATAGCACTCTATTCTGCTGGTGGGCCTACAAAACTGCTTGAAAGCTGTTAGTCACAGAAATGCTGCCTCTCAAAATAGGACTTTAGGCAGTGATACACTAGAACCAGGAATCAATGAGATTAATAATAGTGCTAGTAATGTTGATTGTCACCAGGCATGAGAATTTGTCCCTGAAAGGCTCTTTCTGAGCACACTGTATTGGTGGTTAAGAGCGTTCAAGTGAATATTATTTTAGACAGATGAGTTTTGCGCTGAAGGTAGTCTCTGCTGTTAGACTGGCTCATACGCTAAAGATCCACAGCTGTAGGCACACAAGCCCTTCTTCAGGGCTGATACTTCAACCCTGAGCAAAAAGAATCAATTTATAAAGTACGATACTTTTATTTCAGTGGCAAAATACCCAAGCTGGTTTTAGCAGCGTAGGTGTGCCGGGGCTGAAAGGTGCGCTGGTTCCCTGCGCTACCCAGGCTCGGTCGAACTCCATCCTGTAAGACCAACTGGCGTACGGAAAGGGGAAGGACACATCAAAAACTTAAAGAGACGCTATTGCTGCCAGGTTCGGTAAAAATAAAAGAATAGAGCTGTCACCATCCTGGGTTGCTAATGAATTGTGATGGATTGAGATACCTTCATTAGCTTTCTGTGAAGGTGAATAGTGGAAATCAGCTCCTGATCTGTAACTTGGTGTAACCTAGGGATGTCTGAGCTTCAGCGACTGCCTCAGACACATGCTCATGAGCTTTAATAGAGATATTTTGACAATGAGTTCACTGCAGCTGTAAAACCCACTCAAGAAGCTGGCTAAAAACTTTGGTGATTAACTTGTGTTAAGTTGCTACCAGCCGTTTTAGAGATGATTTAAAACTGGCTTTGATAACATCTGTGGGAGATGAAATGTGCAGATGTACACCTAGTTTAAGCTGTTAATAGTTATGTATGAATCTACGTAATATTATAAGGGCAGGTGTTTTTCCTGTTGTCACCTGAGCTGTGAGAGCAGAGCTAAAGGAAAGAGGAGTCAGTTACATGTTGAGTTTTGGCTTCTCTAGCCAGCAGACAGTCAAATCTCTTCTTAAAAGGTAGCATCTGCTTCAGCAGCCTCAATTATCTGGTTAAAGTTGACTTGCAAGCTAGCAGGCAAGTTTAACCTTGTGGCACTGAATAAAAAAAAAAGCTGTTTATGCTGGGTTTTTTTAGTGTTCGTTCAGTATCAGAGTGCTCAGGATTGACTCTAATTGCTTTGCTATGCAGCTGAGTATCAAGGGGCTGTGTGGCAGAGGAAGGTGATGACTAGAAGCCACATGGCTTGGTGTGCTTCATCTGGGAACCTGCTAAAGAGCTATAAAGGGTTTAGGTGCCCCCAGTTCTTCATGGGTGGGTAGTATAGCTGTAGAGTGGGTTGTTCTGGGTTTTTTTTTTTGGTGGTTTTTTTTTCCTTCCCCACCTTCGCCCTTTTGCTCTTCCTCTTCCTTCCTCTCAGGGCTGTATGGTTCAGTTGGGTTTAAAAGTGTTTTGGCTTTGGATCTTCTTGCTTTTATCCAGGCTGCAGTATATCTCTGAGGACATGCTTTTTAGTTGCTCTTTATTCTTGTCTCCAGGAATTTTTTCTTCAAAGAGACGCTGTACTGATTTTTCTGGCAGGATGTTGCTATTGTAGCAGCAGAGGGCTGTGGGTCCTCACCAAGAAATAAATGTCAACCCTTTGCCATGAGGCAGTGTGTCTGCATCTGCAGTACTTCTGATGTGTGATATCATGGCTCAGCGAAGAGATTTTGACAGGTGACAGCACTTCTGAGGGTAAGTTAAAAGCAGTATGCACTTGCTTCACTAATCTGGAAACACACTTTTACTTACAGTACCTGCTAACAAAGAATTGCAATGACTAATCCTAATTTAGAGGCTTCAGTCTTGCACTGCATACAGCTTGTCATTTGAAATATATCCAGAGATGGACTGGGTGCTCAGTAAAGCCCTGCATGGTGCCAAGTTGGCGCTCAGAAAGGTGGTGTCTGTGTATCTCACAGAGCAGTCCTCGTTCCTGCCGTCAGGTGGACTTGAAAAGTGGGTACCTGACTGTGCCCCACAGAACCCGGGCGGTATGTATTTTACTGAGTCACAGTGTGCTGAGTTGTTCTTCGTTAGAGGGCTGAGTTTGGGACTGGTCCTTGCTGAGCTCAGCTTTGGTCTCTCGCAGCTCTTGGGCTGGTAAGCCAGGGTCAAGATGGGACTTTGATTAACAGGTACCAGTGATCTACACCTATTGATTATTGCCAGTGTTGCTCTCTTCTCTTCCACATTAAGCTTTTCAAATTCCCTCTAACAAATGCTTCTTGCTGGATCCCCTCCCAGAGCCTCTTGCAGTAAAGCTGAGGTGCCTTTGAAACCAGTTTCATTAGGCTCTACCCACGTGGATAGGGGCAGACCTTATTTCCACATGGAAATAAGCAGACCTCTGCCGAGTCAAACAGGAGACATCTTTCAGCTCTCTAGGGCAGCATCTACTAGGAGACACATTCAAAGCTGCATGTATCTTCGCAGCTGATCATTCTCTGTATTTTTAGTGAACATGAGGTTGCCTGTGTCTGCCCAGGGCAAGGTGGCACGTATGTGATGAAGAGGGGACAGTCAGTATCACCTCTTCTTTACTGCCTTTGCCTTACAGCCTCCTTCTTGTCTTGTCTGGGCAGCAATGTTTTCCCTCACCTGGTCATCCCTTCAGCAATTCCTTTCTTCTGTTCATGCTGCTTTTTTTTTTTTTTTTTTTTTTTTTTTTTTTAGCTTCTTGGCTCTCTGGTCTCCACCAGCCCCTTTGTCTACACGGGACAAGTAGCTAAGAATACTTTGCACAATGCTCAATTGAGCTTCCGACCTCTCTTCTTCCCGAAGAGCTCCCTGCCACCCTCCGCAGTACTGTGGCTATCAAGCCCTGTCATTCTCTTCGCGTTGTTGTATCCAGAGCAACTTTGTGTTGCAAGCTCCTTGAAGTGGAGGAATTTCTTGTCATTATACACCTGTCTGCTGTGAGCTGATGTTTACGCTGGCGTGCTGTATCAATAATACTCCTAGCCCGAGTCACAAAACGAGACATGCCGCACTTGACGCGGGAACACATGCTCTTCCATTAGCATTCGTTATGTGTGGTCACAGCCAGGCAGATAAAGATTGACATTGATAACTGCCTGAGGAGAGGAGCCGCGCGCCAGCCTGCGCCTTGCTTGCCGCTTTGATAACGCCATGGTGGGAAGGGAACCGCCACGCAAGCCAGCGGTGGCTCCCCTCCTGCGTTGGCTGGCAGGTGTTTGGCTGTCACCTTCCATTTTCCTCTTCAGAAAGGCAACACTGGAAAGGAATTCCCATTAACAATTCATATTTAATTAAATCACATGTAGCTAGTAGTCAGATCACTGAGACTGCCTCTGCAAACAAATGAAACCAGATTTACTGGTGCATTTTCTTTTTTGCTACCTCTTCCTTATTTGATATGTATTTACTTTTTATTTATTTTTTTTTTCCCCCGCATTTTTTGGCAGTGCTTGAGCCACCCACGTGTGGACCGGTGTTCCACTATGCTGTAAAGCCAGGCAATAGGGCAGCTCAGAAGGACTCACAAGATAAAATGATATCTGTTACGTCCTTCTAACATGGACTAAGAGCTTTCTGGGGCTGAGGCTTCTCTCTTCTGTTCATTTACAGGGTGCTGGCTGCAGTGGGGGTCTCAAGCTGACGTTTCACAAGAGAAACGGAATATAGATCACAGCACTGTGTTGTTTCATGGGTCTCTTGATATATGAATTGCTGATTAAGACTTTTTAAAATTGTTTGAAAGAGCTCTTAGTGCTGTGGTATCTGTTTCTGTGGCCTTTCTCCTTGCAGGCAAAATATCTATTATCTGCTTTTTAAAAAAATAACAATCACATAGCTAGGATTTTTAAAGAAATATAATTTTCTAGCTGCAAAATTCTGCTTTAAGGATAGTCAGGAAATGAGTATCTAATCAGACTGCTTTGGAAATGCCAGCGTTACATGGCTTATAGCCACCAAATGGGTTCTATAGAAATCATATATATATAGAATAGGCAGACTGTGACTTATGAGCCCAGGAATCCAGTGAGTACATTTGTAATGGGATTGTTTCTGGGAGGTCTCTGTCATGTTTGAGAGGTGACCACTGATGTAAGTAATCAGAAATTTTTGTGTTGCTTGGGGATGCTAAATGAGAACAGGTTATTAAACAGGTTTTACTGGAAACTATTTATGAATAATTATCTCCAGAATAATCAGAAATATTAAAATAAAAAGAATAGATATGCAATTTAAAAAAAAGAAAAAGAAAAAAAAAAAGGGAGAGAGAGATGGGATCAAAAGGGATCTGGAATTAGCATTCCTCATTATTTTAATGCCAGAACATGCTTCTGTACTATTAATAGAAGTTAAAGCTGCTGCAGATTTTTCTGACTGCATTTCTACAGCTTGAAGAATCATAATCATCCTAGGGCTGAATATCCCTTTCTTAACAATAGCACCTGTTTTACCTTCCTTACTTTGTCTCTCAGAACAAAAAAGGTCCTGTAAGGTCATCTTCAGCTCTATCCAGAACCAAGATATTTTTCTTTAGTTTACTCCTCATAGACCAGGCAGACAAGCTCTGAAGTCTTTTGAAAATTGAATAGTCAGATTTTTTTTTTTTCCCCTCTTATAAGCATTTTACAGTACAGCATTTTATTTCTTACCTCTTTTAATAGTATTTCCTTCCAAATAGATTTTTCTCCCTGTGTAACATGTCATCTAACTACAAGGCATTTCAGCCTGGACTTTCCTCAGGCATTATGGACCCTTCACAGCCAGTCCTGTGAAGCTGGCTATTATTCCTCATCGCAGGGTTTAAAAATAATTGCCCAGCTCAATTTAAAAAAAAAAAAAAAAAAAAAAAAAAAAAAAAGATGGAGAAGAGG
>WHYT01016352.1:453353-474120 GCA_009806455.1 Tetrax tetrax | reverse complement strand
TTTTTTTTTTTTTTTTTTTTTTTTTTCTCTCTCTCTCAGTTTATTAATTAGTTCTCTTGGTTTTCCTTTTAATTGCTGAGACAGAAATTCGATGGGCTGAGTGGCACTAAATCATTTAGAAGATATTTGAAAACTGTGTTTTCATGGGGAGGTGAAGGATATTATCCTTTCCTAGTGCACTGAATTAATCCTAGAAAAAAATAACAAAAATTAATGTAAAAGGAGGATATAACCAGGCAGCTACAGCTGAGAACAGGTTATTTTACTTACTTGCCCTGTGATTCTGTGGTAGAAATATCGGGTCAGGTAATAAAACCAGAACACACTCCCACTTAAATGAATGGAACCATTCATTTCAAGGACAGCTTCAGGGATTTTTAGTCTAGCAATGTAACTAACTGAATTCCCTGCAGGCAGATGGGTCAGTGAAGGAAAAATGTTCAGAATAAGGATTCCAGGTTATACAGTTTAGAGTGTTGGTTTGTTAGTTTTTTTTGCATTTCTGTTTAAATGTTGAGGCTAATTTCTCTGTTGGGGCTGGGGAGGTGATGGAGGGGGTAAGCTGGGTTTGATAGAGAGGATTTTTGTAAATGCTTCCTCCAGGCTGCAGAAGCAATCAAACCGTGAGAGCTCTGCAATTCTGAAATTCACCTACATCCAGTAAAATATGGGCTGCCTTTTTCTAGGTGTTTGGAACAATCCACCAAGAAACCCACTACTCTGAGTGAGACCAAAGTTCTTTGTGATCTGAATGATGAAATGATATTATTATGTTTTAATATAACAATATTTTAAGATAACTATAATGAACTCACTTCTCTGCTAGAGGCAGGTCGTAAAAATAAGCACTTCTGGAGCACTCCACTCCTTCCAAGTGCTGCTCTGTTAACACAGCATCTGTGATGCTGCAAACAGATACAGAGGGCTCTTGACTTCTGTTTATTTCTGCAGAAAGCTGATCTTGACTGTGGGAAGACTCCTGTGAAGGACTAGAAGAGGCTTCATATGAGCCTTTTCCCCACTCAGGATAATGGTCTCTTTCTCAACAGGTTTTCAAAGAAGGGCAGAAGCAACATGCCCTGTGGTCAAAATAGAACATTGCAGGAAGATAAAGGTATTTTGGATGAGCACGTCTTCCAGGTGTGACTCTCCTGCAGGAAAGTCAGTAGCAATGCAGAGACATGGCATTATCCTTTGCAAGCCCCAAATGCAAGCAGTGCATCACCATCTGTGCCCTGTAGGGTCTTACTTAAATGTGCACTTGTTTGTGATTGTGGGGAGTGGTGGATAAGCGGATGCTACTTTGCATTTTTATTTCTGAGTCACTTGGTCTGTCCTCTTCAACAGTGGAGGTCAGAAGGAGTTGGCAGGGTTTTGTTTTTTTGTTTTTTTGTTTTTTTTTATCATCCAGAATGCAAATCAGGGAGAAGACATCACTGTCCTTTTCCAGGAGTAAAGGAATCTTGTGCAGTAGAAGCATCTTGTGCAGTAGAAGCAGAGAACAGGAGCTAGCAGATGGGCTCTCTCCTGCCATTAGATAGCACTGCTGCTTCACGAGACAAGGAAGACCCTTGGAGGCTCATCACTATTCTCCCACCACATCATAAACTCTGAGTGCTCCCAGCTCTGGTTATCACTTTGTCCTTAGTGAAGATGTAGAAAGGGATCCTTCACAAATGAAGGGAATTGTGTAGGACATAAGCAAATCAATTTCAAGGAATTAGCAAAGACTTTCCTCTTGGTCGGCAGTGCTGTTATCTGCTGTTCCTTCTTCCTGTCTAGGCCTTTGGAGAGCTGTGGGCTGCAGGATCCAAGGTGGACTTGTGGCATCTTTAGTGTTTCCCAGGAAGTTCAACTTAGACTTTATCAGCTTCTTGGCTTTTTACATGAAGTTGAAAAGACTGGGTTTTCTTTTCCCCTTTTGGGCATGTTTCTTGTGTGTATGATCCCTCTTTACTGACATCTCAAGATAGCTAGATGTCTGGGGAAACAGAAGTACAAAAATGAGTAAGAACATGGGGAAAGAGGTGGTTTCACTTCTGATTGTATTTGAGTGGTCTTTAAACATGCTCATTTTGTACCTACAGCCACCATAGCAGACCAGGGATCCTAGCCCAAAACTATGTGACAGAGGTGATGCTCCTGCAACAAGGAGAATGGGAGAGCCATTGCAAGAGCAGGGAGCTAAGCCTCCAGCCCCAGGAAGAGTTACTTATGTCTAGGTCATTCCTAATAACTGCTCGTGTGTTTTTGAGGCCATCCAATGTTAGTGTCTCTCTAGCTTTTCCAACAGCCTGGCCCTGTGTTTCCCTATTCTTACCTCCATAAAACTCTTTTCCATAATAGCTAATGTTTTTCCTGTGGTATGAACATATTACTCTTTATCTGCTGCACACATGGTGAAAAGGTGATCCTCTTCCTCTTGGAAATGTAGAAATTCTATGTATTTATTTGTATCTCAAGTTTTCATTCTGGTTTTCATGCTGTCTGTTCATCTCCTTAGCCTTTTTTTTAATGTCCCTCCCTTTATTTTCCTTCATCTCTTGAAAAATAAAATCCTTTTTTTCACCAAAGAAAAAAAAAAAAAAAAAACAATTGGAGGGAAAAAAAAACCCCGACTGTAAGATGAGTTTTGCAAACCCTCATGCGGCATCTCAGCCCTTTGTCTGTCTGCTCTGTTTAGACAGCGAGCTCTTCAGAGGAGGGGCTCTTTTCCTGTGTTTGTACAAGTGCTTAGCAGACTGAGGCCCTGATATAGCTGGGTTCCTTAGGGGCTATCGTAATGCACAATAATAATGAACCATATGTCGGTTTAGCCAGGAAAATACTGAAGCAGCAGCAGGCTGGTAAGCAGATTTTCCCTTAATGGAGCAGGTATTGCTTAGACAATGCAGACCATTTCCCCTTCTATCCTGCTAATAATACACTTTACTTCTAGAGGAAGTAGTCCTAGGGATGATGACGTACCTTAAACTTTGTGGGCCTTATTGTTGGTCTAATTGTATCGTAGGCATTCAGAAGTATGTTTCTGGAGTGCTTTGCAAAGCAGGCGCTTGTGAGTTATCTATGCCCTAACCCTCGTGGGGCAGCAGTTGTGAAGTGATGTTAACGTTGGGCCAGCCCCAACCTCATACAAGGCCGTCTTGGCTTGGGATCAGCATCCTGCCAAACTACTTGCTTTATTGTTCTTCATATTACTTTTGGTTTGGCTCACTGGCAGAACAAGTTTATGTCAGTCTGCAAAGCACTGCACAGGCATACCCCTGATAGCTAGACACAGTTATCGGCCCATTTCACATAGAGACCAGCCCCAAAGGTATCGGCCTGTTTGGTAGATGTCAGCAGTGTTGGTTAATTTTGAAGCTAGATGGAAACCCAGATTTTTTTTTTTTAATTTATTTTTTCTTTCTTTTGGGCTCTGTTATGAATGTCTTATTTCACTCTTACCATTTTTGTCTTGTTACCATGAAAATATTTTGAGCAAAATTTTAGCTGTGTGACAGCACTTAGAAATGTTGACACTAAGTTGGAGCATTCTGACTTTTTTTTTAAGAAATAAATTGGAATTCTAATTTAATCCATGTTTTTCCAAAGTATCCTGAATTAAAGAAAAAGAGATAAAAGGCCATGTTTAAAAGTATTAGAAAGGATACCAAGATTTCCCAGCTTTCAGCCAGAGGCTTTTTGGGACCTTTGAAGACCCTCAGTGGGTCTGGGTGAGCTAAGTGAGATGATGGTCAATGCTGATATGGTCACCACGGCTGCCCTGTCCTGGTCGGGCTCTGCTAGGAGACGGGTGTAAATCTGCTGGAGCGGTCAGAGGCACCTCTCTGCTGTCCAGAGCTCAGTTCTGCAGGAATTGCTGGGAATAGGGGGAGGGAAATTGAGGATTTGCTGCTTGGTAAATCCTCCCACTTCCCTCCTCCCAGTGGAGACATTTGTGATAATCATGGAGAAGGCTACCACTTCAGCCCGCAATAATAACGGCGGAGCAGCTCTCTTGCTCGTAATTGCATTACTGCCCAGGGGAGAGGAAGGAATGTTCTCCTTTTATCATTGTCTTCGGCGTTGGGTTTGGTTTTCCCTTCTGCCAATTAAATATTCCGACGTATCATCATCTTGATACCCCTCATCAAGTAACACATGGGGTTATTTTCGGGTGGTAGAAAGGACGTGTGGGGCACTGTGAGTCCTGAAATGTTGGAGTCAATATTTATGAGAAAATTCAAGCTGAGTACGATCTGCGTGGTCTGGTAAAGTGCAGATCTGTTTGAATCGAGAGAAGTATTTTAGAGGATTTATTGTTGCCTTTGATATGCTTTTTATGCGTTCTTGTCAGAAGCTGAATTAAAAAAAAACTGCTGTATTTCAGTGTTAGCCTGTAAAAACATAAAAATCTGGCAGAGAAAGAACTGTCATCATAACTTTCAACATGTTACAAATCCTTACTTTGCCACATCTGCTCATTACATGAGACGGGCAAGAATTCAGAGCAGCCGAGCTTTGAAAAATTCTGTTGCAGAAGGTAACAACTGATTAAAAGGTCAGGAGATGGCTTCAAAAATTTTCCTGTGGTCTCTTTGGTTCATGAATTTCATAAGCAGGATGCTGGTAGACTGCATTGCTGCATATGTTTTGGTATAGATTAGGCTGGGGAATGAATTACAGTGAGGTGTAAAATAAGTGAAATGTCAGCTGTACAGCAAATGTACTTTTAAAAATGATCGGTGTTTTTGTACAATAAAAAGGACAAAAAATACACAAGTGCCATTTTGGGAGCACAGTGGGAGAGATCAAGAGTGGAGTGGTAAAGTTAATGGTGCTGTGGCGATCTATCTTAGCCAATGGTCTTGCCTATGGGCTCTAACTCGGCAACTTAGCCAGTAAATGTGATTGTAGTTATTATGTTTAAGAGTGGTTATGGATTTCCAGTCAGAATGATCTTTTCTTTTGTTTTTACTATTGTTCTCTTTCCATCTGAAATATGGTCTTCCTACGAGAGCACTGTTTGGCTGGATCTACTTGCTGCTGTAAGCTGCCTCCAAAGGCGGAGCGATGGCTCCTACTGCTCTGCCTGGGCAGCCTTCTCTGTCATCTGTCACTGGAGGCTTATAAATTCTCCGCAACAATTCTGATTCCAGAAGCTGGGAATTTAAAAAAAAAAAGTCTCCTGGATGGTTACCGCAACAAAGAATGGAAAACAAGGTGCTAGTTGTGCTGGTCAGATGATTTCAGAGGCTTTGTACCTTGTGCATAAGGGAAAAAGGCAGTTTCCAAGGCAGTTTGCTAGCTGGTTTTTAAGGTTTTTGACCTTTTTGAGTCACCTGGAGAGTAACTTCACAGCTGGATGGTGTCAAGGCCACATACGCCCCTTCTGTAACTCTTGGGTTTTAAATGGTGGTGTACATAGTCCTGCGTTGCAGTTGCAATATCCTGTAATAGATAACATTTTTAAATGTACAAAGATACATTTGGTATAAATATAGCTCTCAGCATGAGGCACTGAATAAAACATTTCTCTTCACTCATCAGGGAGGATCGTGCATAACTTACTCTTGGATCTGCTTCATCACTCAGGCGTTAGAGAGTCACCCCTAATTTGTGAAAACATATGGCTTATTCCACCCTTCCACACTAAGAATTTGTTCAAGGCATGCTTGCCTGCAGTCTTGTGTTCACCATCTGGATCAACCGTATGCAAGTCGAGGTAATCAGGAGTTACGGTAAGGGGGAGCAGGGAAGTGCGTTCCTCCTCCTCTGCTAAAATCGGAGGACAGCTCTTGGCTTTGTTACAGCCTGATGGACTCAATCTCAGAGAAAAAAAAATAAAAAATCATGGACCAGGCAAATAGCCAGGTTACTGAAAGCACGTTTTAGCCAATAATTATGAACTATGGAATCATTTAACTTTTTTAGACTACATCTTGATTAACTACCTAGCAACAGTGAGTTAGGGAAAACTTGCTGTGGATCCAATAAGAAAATATCTGATATGTCACAGACCTATTGTCTGTCTGGAGCCATAGATTATAACTTCCATCCACCCAGAGGTTTGAGCTCCCATTGTTCATGCTCAAATTTGATGGATCTGACAAATCTTAGACGACACATGCTATAGTTTGTCAGGAGTCTTCACAGGTCACTCAAGCAGGAGTGAAATGCATGTGCATTTTCTCCAGTTCCTCAATCTCAGTTGCTCAACAAGAGACAATCGATTATCTACGTGGAGCATCATTTGAATTCCTATTATTTACAGTGGTTGCTCAGTCAAGTCAATGACAAATCAAAAACCCTGTTTACTTGTTCTGGTTCATTGTTTTGACTGTTGTCATTAAGCAAGGACTTTTATTTTTATTTTGGCTCTGAAAAGCACTGTATAGCTTGTTCAGGTTTTCCTGCTTGCTCTGATGCTGGATCCACAGTGCTCTCCCCTGCTCCCATAGAGGGTCCATCAGCACGTGGTCAGAGGCCCCCACATGTTGGATAGGCTGCGCTCCACAGCGCATGCCTCAAGCTGGGCAACCTGCAGAGACCTGCCATGGGCACGATCATTACAAACCACTGAGCTGGTGGCTGCTTCTCACTTTTATTGCAGTTACCCCTCCTTCATTTTTGTACAGAGAAGGGGAACTAGTAAGTCATTCTGGGTCTGAACGTAGAGTCTCACATGTTCAGTTTTGCTCTGAGGTGCTCTGTAATGCCAGTGGTACCTTATCACTCTATCATGGATCTGATTGTATCCTTCTAGTATATCCCCAAGCATGGAAGGAAGTTAATACTGGCTTAAGGCATCTTATGCTGTTGAAGCTGGGTATGTACTGGGGTTAGCAACAATGATAACAGTCTAAATGTGGTGGGTTTTTTATTTAGAATTTTTTTTTATAGAAAACAAATTGCAGCATGATCTTACACTGCCATACTGGTACAGAGCAATCTCCACTTCTTCAGATAACTATAAATTCATCCTGTTTCTGAAACAAGACTTCATTGCAGTTAGTCCTGGATTGGTACATAGGTACAGAGCCATGGATCCATCAAAAGAGGAAACTGAAAAGCTTTCTTGTGGTGCTATAAGCTCCTAACAGCCCATTAACTGGTTGTGTGTAAAGCACAGAGTCTGTAGTTAAAGCTGGTTTCCCTGCATAGCTTCTCCTCCCTGTATGCTTTAAGCATCTTGAATTGCCAGGACCTCTTTCTGTCTACTGCTCAGGTAGAAGGACAGTGTTTGTCCAAACTATCTGCATGTGAATTGAACTGGAGTTTGCCCATTGCCCATGAACCCAGCCAGAACAGGCTTTTAAGCAGGTGATGGGGCATGCAGGGCTGAACTGGAGTTGGGGTTTTAACATGATTCCTTCCAGATGCATGAATTCCCATTTTCTGTGTTGGATAAGGGTTCCTTGTGGCTATATACATATCAAATGATTAGTAAGATCTATCAAACAAAGGGAAGTGGCCACCTGATCTCACATGAGTGGTTCCTCTGGTTACCCCTTGACCTAACAGCTCTGCTGGTTGCCCCAGCTAGAGGAAACCATGTTTGTGTGGAGGCAAACCTGTCCCTTCTGTCTCAGAGGCTGCTGCTGTTTGCTTTCTTTAACAACATCCTTGTGCGTTTTCTGGATATGCCTTTCATAACTCCTAACTTGTGCTCGAGCCAGATTTCCCTCTTTCAGGGCTGGCTTTCAGGTCTTCCTGGTTTTTGGAACACTGAACATATGTGAAGCAACATATTACTTGTTTCAAAGTTGAGAAGGATATAAAAATATTCTGCACTGGCAGTGCCTCTGAATAGCTTCCACAATTTCCTCTCCCTACCACCCCCACGTACACTTTCTCTCCTGTGGATTTCTGCAGCGATACTCTGCAGGGCTTTGTGTTGGCTGCAGTCAGCTGTGTCCTCCATCATCCAGCGACTCCTTCACATGGTTGTGTGTCCCAGGGAATCGCCCATCACACTCCGACCTAGAAGATGGGAGAGAGGGGCCAGTAGAAGTATTGTCACTTCAGGACAGTGAGATCTTTCTTACTGCTCTGGGGACACTTCGTATTACGTGAGCATGATTTCAGCCTGGGATCCCAGGCTCAGTTTAGTTAAGGGCATACATGATAAGATTGTGCCTGTCCTGATCTACCCTCTTTATTTCCTTGTCTCTTAATCATAGCATTCAAAATGATTAAAACAAATTAAAATGCAAACCAGTACTGTAATCAAACAGAATGTAATAGCTAGTTTTCATGAAACAACATTAAAATAAATAATTTATTACTAAGTCCCTCATCGACTTTGGATGGCCATAAAACAATGCTAATGAGCTACTGCCCAAACCTCAAGAATTGGTGTAGCCAGGCTACCCAAGCCCAGCTCTCTTCTCCAGGCCCTGAATGTGTCTCAAATTGCAACATGCTCCATGTGCCTTTTTTAGACAGTCTCATCTTACAGTCTATAACTTTCATGCACGTGGTTTCAGATTTTAAAATAACTGCATTTATATATGCATCTGAAGATTTATAGGCATACTGAAGATGTCCAGTATTCTACAAATGGAAGTTTTTATTAACGAACTCTTATAAGTCACCTGTGTGCCCAGTTAGTCATACCCTTGTTTTACAGAGACGTACATCAGGGGACAACAAGGAACAAGTGCTCATGCAAGGTATGAGGAAAAACTCTGACACGGCTACAACCCAAACTGCCAAACTAGCAGATCCTGGATTATTGCTATTTCTGAAAGGTTTTGCCACCAGGATTTTCAGTACTTGCAGAATACCTCTGAGTCAGGCAGGTCATAGCAATTTAAAGTTCTTGGATTTTATTTTTTTTTAAGTTCAGTTGAGCTATAAATAAGCATCTGTACATTCAACATAAAAATGAGACCGAATACTTTTGATGAGCATAATGACTATTATCTCTAAAATGGGATATGAGTATGTTCATAGATGTAAATGTGATGGGCTGAATACCCTGAGAATACTGCAGGAATGTTTGAGGAGCTTCTTCCTGTTCAGATTACAATTTTTTTTTTGCCATATGGATGGGTGTAAATGGAGATTGATGGGAGGAGCTGTTATTGTAATGTACCCATTAAGATGGTTCCTTTGTTTCAATATGTAGATTGCATTTTCAAGAAGATGTGAAACTAGTTTAAACAAAATGAGATGTATAGAGGCTTTATGTTCTCCTTTCTTTTCAGCTTCTGCTCCAACCCATATAATTTTCAGGAAAATGTTAGTGGTCTGCAGGAATTATAGCATACTGGTGCAGAACACAATTTCAATCTTCACCCATGTTTTGAATGGAAACAGCAACATCTGATGAAAACATACTTTGGTGAGAAGGATGAGGAGATCATAATCTGATCAGTGCAAACCCATTGATTTTAGAATAATTCTTGAGCTAAAATGTGCTATTAGTGTGCAAAAAATTCAATTCACTTCATACTGACAAAAATAAAATGTTTATCGACCTTGATTTTAAACCTTTTTTTGGGGTTTACCAGTCAACCAGTATGTGATACCACTCTTGGGACACACATGGAAAGCCCGCATCTGTGGTTTCAGAGTTGCTTTAGCAATACTGGGCCAAGGCATGACTGTGGTGCTCCTCTTCCCTACCCCGGTGACCTCCCTCCGTCTGTCCTAAAGAAAGGATATTCACTTGCTTCAACGTGCTCAGCAAAGGAAGGTTTTATGGATTGACTAAGGCAGGCAGTCAGATTCAGTTTTACTCTTATGGGTGGTGTCCTGTACAAAACAATATTCTGGACATTCAGTTAAAATGAGGGAAGTTACTTTTTTTTTTCCATTGGACATCTTATTTGCTTCAATTTGCATACTATTTATATTTTTACAGTTAGTGTTTGTGACCTGTTTACTTTTCTGCTCCAGCTCATTTGCAAGCTGATGCAGAATGGTGGATTCTAAGCTTGGAAACCATTTGATTTTGATAGAAAAAGTAGATCGATTGTAATTCCCCAGATAAGAGCATGGTTACTAATTCTATTGGACATCTCAGAACAATTTATTGCCAATAAAAGGAGCTTTTTTTTTTTTTTTTTTTTTTTTGGGCGTGGTAGGAAGATTCTTCCCTGCCTCTTTTTTTTTGGAGACAATTCCAAATTTGATCTCATAAAGAGCAATGATATAAAATGTACAGGAATATTTTATAGGCGTGCTTATAACTGATGGGTTTTCTGTTCACAAGGTCCCCATTGGAAATCTGAACCGCCGTTAGTGAGTCAGGCTGCTCTGCTCACGAAGGTCCTTAGCAAAAGAAAACTGATAAACATAAAAATCTTCAGGGAAGATAGGGGCTTTGCATACAGACCCCTTCACTTTCTGGCTGCCTGATTGTCCCAAAATGCGATATTTCACAAATTAGAGGAGCAAAGTGTGGTACTGTTTTTAGTTAGCTCATTCAAATTCTCACCCAATAGCCTGACAATGCAAGTCGTATGCTCACTGACTTTAGTTGCCAAAACAACAAAAAGCCCCACCATTTTCAAGATGTTTTCAAATACAGCAGTGGTATTTGACATGGGAATGCTTCTCATAATACACATGAAGCACAGCTAAGCAATGCTCTGATCCAGGGCTGGAGGATGGGCTCGCAGGCAGGCAGATGCACTGGGACACAGAGATGGTGGCTTTGCCTTTGTGAGCGGCGCAGGGAGGTGAGTTGAACGGCGTGGAGTCTGTACAGTTTGGAGTTCATTTGAAATTAGGGCAAAGTGGCCTTGTCAGTTTGTGGCAAACTTATTTATATTTGTAATAGTTAGTGCAAACCACTAATTCAGCAAGATTTTGAAGCTTGATTCAGTGTAATTGTGGTGTTCCGTATGGCTCCCTATTGAATTTCTTTCTTTAAATGAAACTGAAATTCTAACCAAATCCTCAACTGAGGCTTTATATTTAAAGTTAAGAACAATGTTGGATTCTAGGTGAACATTCAAATAGCTTTCAGGCATTTCCACTGGGCTCCCACCACACAAAACGCATCGGGGTACTTACACAAAGTAGTAGTCAAAAATGCCGAGCACTCGCACTGTGCTAGGGGGTGCAGTGCCACTTGATGTGCATTGTCAGAAAGGGTCTCTGCAGGACTAATAGCAATAATAGTATTTTATTCTAACGGGTAAATCTGCTTGTATTTGGGATAGGAGTTTTTATTCTCCTCCATAATTTTTTACAAGGAAACAAGACTTGAGACTGGGCACTTAACCAGTATTTTGGAGAAGGCGACAGGAGAGCTCTAATTCAATTTCAGGCACTGCAGTTTTTGTGCAGAAACCATCAATACCATCATAGTGTGTTTTCAGACCATATTGTGTGGAGGAAATCTGTGACTTCATCTCAAAGGTGACCTGCAAAGGAAACTTTACAATTGGCTTCTACCACTCCTTTTTGTTTTGTTTTTCCCTTTGGGTTTTAAAAATGTTGTACAAAGGTCTGGGAAGCTTTGAATATTCCCAGCTTTCTGCCTCTGGATTTTTTTCGTTATTATATTTAAAAATAACAGGAATGCAAAGTCTGCTTTTGCTGCTCTTCCCCTCCCTCTTCTTTCCCTGGACAACTCCTTGGGGATTTCAAGGACAGGAAAGTGAAAGACAGCTCAGAGTCAGAGGCATTTAGTTTTTTTTCAGACCAAGAGCTTTCTTCTGAGTGCTTGGACTCAACAGGTGTTAGTGCAACGAGCAGAATATTGGACCTGAACCAGCCTAACTTGACACTTCTCTCTCTGTAGTGCAACTTTCTTCTTCTTTTGCAGTCACAATTACATCAGTTTTCAAAGAGGTTTTTTAGGATAGACAAAGTATTACTTTTTAATGTTAAAATACTTCCCCCCCCCCCTTTATATTTTTTAAAAATCTTCTCAAGTTGTTACATACGTGACAGGTAAGAGGAAAACCTAATTTTTTCCTTTTTTTTTTTTTTTTTTTTAAATAATTATTAAGGGAAGACTCCAGAAGCACTAGGTTAGGAGTAACACTGAAATGGGCAGAAACTCCACAACCTTCAGTACAAGTACAAAGTATGTGGCTTCATAAGCTGTGCTACGCAGGATGCAGTAGCTGGGCAGGGGTGCTTAAAAAAAAAAAAAAGTGACTCTGTGGCTGATCTAGCTGAGGAAAGCTGGATGTTTATACGCAGCAGGAATTTTACATGTGAAATCAGATCTGAGTGGTGCTTTGGCAAGCAAACATGTACAGAGGAGAGTGGGAACCATTCATTACGCCAGCGGTACCCAACATCTCCCAGCTGTGAGTGTGGGGTGAGCCAGCAGGCCTGTGGGGAGCGGTTGCTCTGACTCCCTGCTCGTTTTTTGGATGGATCGAATGGCGGGTGTGCAGAGGGTTCTTGACGGCTGTTGTGTTTGAGGTGCCTCCTGAAAAGGTGTTGGCTGGGAGATGTGTGCAAAGAGAATTGCTCATCTGGCTCAGAGCCCGCTTTCTACTTATGCCTTGGGGGACTTCAGAGGAAAATGATGTCTGGGAGCAGACTGACATGCAAAGCCCATGGGTCATACCTTGCCTTCCCTCTGTGTTATTTCGTCTGCTTGGCTGGGACACTAATGTAATGAATTTTAATTGAAAAAGAAAAATCTTTTGGTGGAAGCATATTCTCGGGTGGGGGAAGTATAAATTACAGAATAATTCATGGACTATTTGCAGCTCTTGAGAATTCAGCTGGTCTAAATAATGTATGTTTATACATACAAATTGTGTGTGTGTCCCTGCATATTTTAAATGTTTGATTGTTTCACATTAAGAAACAAGTGAACAAGTGCTGACTGCAGAGCACTGGAAGTCTTGCCGTTTTGGTTTTAATTTTTTGCTATTGTGAATCCGGCAGAGATTTTTATCGGTATGTTTTTTTGTACTTGCATTTTATTGCTGGACTAAAACTATATAGGCATGGCAGACAGACAATGTCTATTTAAAGCCTGAGGATACTAATGAAGAGCGTCAGTAGAGACAGAGCAGCCACCATTCCACAGCTAATTAGGGATGGGAAGTGGAGGAAGATCCAGTGCTGCCGCCTCCTCTGCCCGCCTAGCTGGTGGCCTTGCTCCGCTGCACAGATAAAGCTGCTTGGTACTCACACAGAATAAAACTATGTGATAGATCTTTCAGAGCTTGGTGTGCTGGCTGAGCTAATAACAGTGTGGTCCCAGCGTGCTGGCCAAGCCAGAGCACAAGGAGGCCACAGGGCAGCGGGAGGGGGCTCTTCTCTGATTCGTGCAGCCCTTGGCATCCTCAATCCACCCTTTTCTAAGTTAAGGAATAGTTTCTTTCAGCTGGAAGAACAGAAGATGAAATGTTGTGTTTTGCAGTGCGTGTGCAAATATTGCAAATATCACCTGCTTCTTCAAACTCAGGGTGGGAAGAGTCAAACAGACGACAGTAAATATTCAGAGATGTACCTGAGCTTCTGGATGGTGGGAATCCAGTCACTCAGATGCCCAAGCTGCAAATGGTTTGCTTCTGTGGATGTGTTTCAACATCAGACTGTTTTCAACTCTGAAGGAGACCCTGAAGATGAAAGAGGATTTCAGCGCGCGGCTGTACATGCATGAGTCTTCAGCCTTGTCTTCCAGTGCTACCTGGCCATGGCTGTGCACATCGCTCTCCTGGTCAGGCAGGACAGCGTGTTCTTCTATAACTGTACCTACACTGTGGCAATCTGATAGTGTGTCCCAGTAGAATACAACAAGGATGAATTTAAGACGAAAGAAACCGATAATTTGGTGGAGGTGGTGGGGGGGAAGTGAGACTTGTTTCTCTGTGATGAAATGCTTGTTTCAGGTCATTTCAGATTCATGGGCATGGGGTGACGGTGACATCAGTGTGTTCTGAGCACTGGGGTGGTGGAGTGACACAGCTAGTTTAAAGATGGCTATGGAGATGGGTGGCAGCCCCGTGTGCAAACAGCAGTGGCACTGTACCTGCAAACTCAGTGTCTACAGGTCAGCAGGCATCCTCACAGAGTGACTGGTTTCAGTCATTACTAATTTGGGTGGATTCAAATCAACAGCCTAGAGGCAAAAACTGTGATTTTTCTAGGGCATGATGGCTTATTTAAATGTAAAATTCTGGCAATAATGCCTTCACCTTAAGATAGTGAACTATCAATAGCTGGCTATTAAATAGGCAGCTGTTGTATTTTAAACACAATATTGTGTTTAAGTATACTTAAGTATAAACAAGTCCCAGAAGTGTGCATAGGTATTAAAGCTCCTTTTCTGCAAACCTGGCTAGCTGTATCTTACAGTTATATTTCTGTCCTTGCAGGTGCAAAGAGCCACTTCCCAGCGAGGCAGGTTTACCGCAGCACTTTTTGTGTTGGCTTACCTGGTAGCAGCGCTGCCAAGGCCCCATGAGGTCCCAGTTTGAGCGTTGGCTGTGACTGTGTGCAGATTGCACACAGAGTTCAACTACCAGATGGGGGACACTAAATCTGCTTTGTCTAGCCAAGAGCTGGCAGACAGAGCACCGCTGCTGCTGTCAGCCAGAGAAATACTGAAAATTGCTCAATCAACATAATTCATGAAGCTTTGTGGCAGGTCTGTGGCTCCACAGGCCAGCGTGAGATTGCCAGGTCGGACACGGAGCTGTGCAAATCCATGGCATGGCTGTGCTCGTCTACGTGAAGGACGCACACAGCTGCCTGCCACTGCCCAGCACGATGGCTCTTGTGGAGGCACTTTCAAGGGGAAAACATTGTGAATGACACTGTTGCCCAGTAATTCCTGCTTTGTTTGTGGAGAGGGGTCACGGCTAAGAGCTCTGTCCCTGATCCCTTTTATGACGCTGCCCTAAAGCACTCTGAGGACCATGGAGTCGCTTGGCTGCTCCCACCCTGCCTCCCCTATCCGCTCGTCATAAACCACAGACTCAAGGTGAGGGGAAAATAGCAAACAAGTTTAAATCTTTATGGGCAGAGCTAGGCAAATACTCCAGCAAGTCTTCTCAATCATTCCTTCCGACTGAAAAAGGTTTAATCTGTGGGATGGTATTTCCAGCCCTTATTTGCTTTTCATGCTCTGGGGCAGTGGGGTTCCCAGTGAGCTCGCCTTGAGCCAGCGGAGTTTTCAAAGGTCCTGGCAAAAGTGAAAAGCCCTGCCAGCTGTGGAAACGTGCTGCCTTGGGCTGCTAGGTGAGGTGTGCATTTGTACCTGGTGTGTTCAAGTGTCCAGCCGAAACATTCTCTTTGTTAGGTCAAAATGTGGAAGAAGGGGCTGAATGTGAAGAGCAAGCAAACGGTGTGCAGTGGGGAGCTGCTCACTGGCGTCGTGATCAGAGTGAGCAGTCCTGCACAGGTATTGCAGTCAAATAGATGTAGGCCAAACATTGAATGAGTTTAAAATTTGTATTTTTCCATAAGCAAACAATAATGTATACTTTTCAGAATGTCCCTAGTTTTTTTTATACTTGTCAGACCTTATAGGCCTGAATCCCCCTGGAGATGTCTGTCCAGCATATATGTGTAGGAGTTTAAATGTTTGTACACATGCAGGTAAATGTGAATATACATATTGCGTTTTGATTTAGCCTTGTTAATTGGCACTCTCACGCTGGCCTGTGGAGCCACAGACCTGCCACAAAGCTAAACCAAAGTCTAGCAGAACTGTTTTGTAGTATACTGTATAGAATATATATTGCAAATACTCTTACAGAATCAATTACAGAGTTAATTCAATAGCTATTAGAAATGAAACATAAACTTTGCACTTCTGCCAGCTGGCTGAGGTAACGTGCTTTCATCATCTACAGAAGCAAAGTATTTTTCAAATCTGAGTATGAAAAATCCAATATGAATATTAACATCCAACATTAAATTATAAATACCAGTGGGTTCCACGGCAATCTGTAGCCAGACCAAAGAGGACTCCTCCCTCTCGTGTGTCCTGCAGGAGCCCCACTCCGCAGCCCGGATCCACAGCTCATTGCATCTGCTCGGGTGGGGCAGGCAACTGCCAAGAAATCTGTGTTTTTCCAGTACCAGCAGGAAACTGGTTTGAAGGCTTCATCAGCTGGTTCATCTATATGAAAGAATGTAGAATTCTGTGCTTTGGATTGTGGTGATAGTTTTCAATTTGTTTTGACCTTTTTTTCCACTCCTGTCAATGGTAGCAATTACTTTTGTTGACTGCAGCTACCTCTCAAGACTTTGTGGGGATATAATATTTTGGCTAGTCCTGTGTGCGTTCCCATCCCCGCACAGTGCAGTTTCATGTAGGATGTCTTTCTATTACTCGCATGTCATTTCTGCATTTTCTATAATGTAGCATATCCTCAGCAATCCTGGACTTCATGCCGTAACAGAGGCACACAGTGATATTTTGTAAGCGTCAATCCAGAAACCAACAGACTACTGCCATGTTAATAGAGTATTTCAGTAAACAGGACGGTAGCACAGTGTGTTTTTATGAGGTGATTCATTTCTGTTAGTGGCCACTGGGTGGAGGAAAAACTGAAAAAGCTATGAGCAGGAGCACAGAAGCAAGTGGCCTGATTTCCAGGACATTCAGGGTGCCTGCAAGTTCTCCTGTCCTGTGGGCAATACTCAGCAGCTCTTGGAAATCAGATCATTTGCTTAGATGCCTGATTTTGAAATACAGAAGGCTGGGACCAGGCTTGCAACAATTCCAAGTCACAGTTCAGCAAAAAGGTCAAGAAAAAAGTGAGCAATGACTAAGCGAGTGAAGCCTGGGCAGCGTCTGGTGGCACGCTGAGCCAGGACCAGTGGAAACAGAGTTTGGGAGGGACATTTTCAGGAGAAGCTTGCTAAGAGAGGGCAGTACTTATGCTTGCTTTTTCTTTTTAATTTTCCTCCCTATTAATTTAAGATCTGGGCACCAGAGGATTTACAAAAATCAGTGGGAATGTGACTTGGCCATACAAATACATTTTCTGACTGCGTGATGCATTGCATATAGAAATTAACTGCGGGTGCAATGATTTAAAATATTGTTCCTTTTCATCCCCTGTTGTGTATTAATCTGAGGTTATATACAAGAAATTACTGTTTCTAACCTAGTTTTTTCATTCTCCTGCAGGCTGGGGATGAGACTAGCCCCTAAAGTTGCTGCTAACGCTTCTGCAGCATGGGCTCAAAATGAAAATGAAGCAGTTGCTTGGAAACCCTCCTCCTCTTTGTGCTACTTATTTTACTTTCTCAAGATGCCATTTTCCAGACTATTAATTGTAAGTGGCAAAAATATTACAGGCGGAGCTGCTGGTGTCTCTTACTGTGAAGATTGTGTAATTTTGCCTCTAACAAGCCCCTGTTTTGATTGGCATACGCTTTGCCAGACTTCAGCCATTTTGAAGACAATTTGGAGGGAATTTTCTGTGCTGAGTGTCTCCCTAAACTCGTTAGAAAATTTCGGCCAAAATGATTCCTGAGAATAGAGCTAGAGAACAATACACTGGCAAAGAAAAAAGTGGTGAACTTTGAAAAGATATAATATCTCTATGCTTTGAAGTAAGGACCTGAAATTCAGTGGGGGAAGGATTGTCTGACTCTTCACCTAGGGGTATGTGTCTTACCATTTCTAATCTAGGAACATTTGGCTAAATCATAGGGATTTCCATAGTTTACAATTTGCATGTGTCCCATAGGGACAGGTTTGGTATATTTAGCAGCTAAAACCAGAAGCAATTTCAGCCACACTGGCTACTCTGGACCTGACTGAAGTCAGCCCTCCAGGGCTTGTGTCTATAAGACACAAGGAAGGAATAGGTAGAAATTGGATAAATTATGTCCTAAGAAATCATAATTCTGACATCTCTGAAATTCTGAGTACTGCACTTTGCAACCTTAATATTCTTATGGGATAGTTTTCTTGTGCAGAGTATATATTTTTAAATTGGGCAACTTAGACATCGACTGCCTCTATCTTAGAATTTCTGCAGTATGTATGGTGTGGAAAACTAATATTTTTCATACAATTTTGTTACCGTCAATCTGTTGGGAATTTCAATGGGCACAGGGTCCCATGTCTTTGATAATAGGGATGTTAGTGCAAAAGGCCATGTGTAAAATTTAAAGCGTATGGATCTGTATAATGCCTCAGGGTTACCCCTATTATCTGTTGGAAACAGTCCTACAGAGAATACACTGAGACTGGATAATTCTGAGAAGGCAGCTTTCCTGACACTGGATCAATGATTTATTTTATTTTGGAAGTCTCTTCTGAGCAGTGGGGTGGGGGCAAGATAATTCTGAAGAGGCTTTAACAGCATGAGATCTCTTGTGCAACTAAGCAAATAGCTGGGCAATCTGGTTACACAGAGTTTCAAAGTACACTAATCATGCAAATATTTTTTGAGTAAAATAGTAAAATGCTGTTTGTTTCAGTGGCGTGCAGAATACGATGCATACATAAAAATGTTTATGTGGAAAAAATATTGATGGGAAGTCCTGGATTGTAGGAGCAAGACTGGAACTATTTGTCTCTATATTTTTGGGTGTTACTATAAATCTCTTGGTGGTTTGTGTTTTGTTTTGGTTTTGCCTTTTTTTTTTTTTTTTTTTTTTTTTTTTTTTTTTATTTTTTTAAATTATACCTTTTCTAAATTTTTGAAGACACTGATTGTTTGTGTTGCAGTGCAGCAACCAGTGCTAAATTTCTTGGCAGCAAGATGTTATTCATGCCATGTATATAAGCTCAACATTGTCTTAAAGAATTTGTGGGTAGCTGGGAAAGACAAGACAGGTATTTGTCTTGTGAAAGAAGCCTCCTATGCAATTTCAGCTGAGAGCTTAGCTTTGAAAGGCTAGGCACATTTTAAAAAAAATCTAATTACTATTTAGAATAAACGTTAGCATTAATTGTAGTCAGTTCTCTATAAAAGGAATAAACTGTCACTTAATTGCATTTAAATTTGTAATTCAAAAATATATCTTGATTAGTGAAAGAAATAGATCAGGTAAATACTTTTCTTTAGTAATGAGTGAAATTTATACAGAAAAATTGCATTATCCTGTGGAGCTGTCATTTACTTCTTCCTGTAGTTGGCTCTCAGTCTTCAAATAGATATTCAAACACTCAACTGTCATCTAAGCTTTGTATATTTTTCCTTCTCAGACAAAAATTCTCTGCATGCAAAGTTGAAAGCTTTCCAGCTTTATGCTATCTCTGTTCTGTGGGGGTGCAGGTAGGAAGCAACTGTATAAATTGGCACGCCTCCTTCTTCATGGTATATGTTGCAATCAAGTGGAAATGAAGGTATTTCAAATTTATGTTGTTTATATTTTTCTTTTCATGACTGATTCAATACCTTGCTTAAAAATTCCAAGTGTTAGTCCAGGAGGGGGCAGGAAAGAAAGGACATGTGTCCCAAAGCACTGCTAGGGAATGAAAGGTGCTGAACAGAATTATTTTCTGAAAGATTGAAACCTGGTGTGTTGTGTGAAGTCTAATTTTAAACCGCATTATGCTGCAATATGGTATCAGATTCAAAGAGCAGCAGGTGTCAGAGAATCTGCTAGCTGACACTCCATGTTACAGCAGAAAAGCTTTATTAAATTCATTTTCTAAGCTGCAAATAGGACTCTGACATGGTGTGAAATTCAGCTAAACCGAACTTCTTCAGCTCCTGCTCTAGCATGTCATGGATTTTCTGTAATCGCCCACTGTGATCTGGCTAGCCCCAGTTTGGGAATGCTGGCTATTAGCCTCAGCAGGAAAAGTCTTTGCTTTCAAGCACTGTGTGCTTCCCACCCGCAACCTAATGAATCCTCAAGGGAGTCTGAAATGAGACAAAACCCAATCCTGAACTGAGTGAGAACAGGAAAATCTATTTCATGCCTTTCCCACAGGAGTCGGGTCTAATTCACTGAGAAATATTTTGTGATGGGGCTGGGGTTATCTGGATGAAACAGCTATTTTTATTTTGAATATTTGAAATATGGCTATACCCTAAATTTCTGTGTATGAGAGGTTTTCCTGAAAACTTAGAAGGTTTGTCAGGATAGAGATGGAAATTGCACGGACACAAGTTGTAATGGCAAGGGTTTTTTTAGTGCATAGTTTCTGTAGCAGTCACGCAAACAAGCAAAGTCACCCTGGCACAAGGAAGGGCTCTGCTCCAGCTCCTCCACAATGGACTTCATGCTGATGCCTCTCCAGACCCAAATGGCAGATGTGTGCGTTGGGCTTGTGCCCCATGCTCCTCAGCAGCTGGAGCACGCTCTCGCGCATTTGTGTCACTTGCCCTCCAGTTCTCTGCTTCTGCTTGAGCAGGCTGTGAAGCAATGGCTTAGTGGTAGATAGGCTAACAAAGTCTTCAAGAGATGGACAGATAAGGTTGAGGAAACATTTGCAATATTGCTAATTTTGACTGTGTAGTGCCCTGATTTTACCTGTAGTTGCTGTGTAAGGGGAATTCAGTAGCCATAGCAATGGGGACAGTGCTATGAGAAGAGCTGCTGTCCTTTTTTGACTGCTCTGACTGGGTTTAAACATCCCTGAAAGTGTTGGGAAGCAGCAGAGAAGATCAAAAAGGAATTGTCAAAGCTCCGAGAAGCCTGTGGAATTAATTTAGAGAGCTCCCCTCGGACAAAACTGTGTCAGGTAAAGATGGTGTTTTATACAGATCAGATGTGATCAGCTGGGCATTGCAGGGAGCAGCAGAACACAAATAAAAAGGAAATGTTCAGGATGGGAGTTAAAGTGTGTTCTTTCTCACCCTCTCTATTTTTTTTTTTTTTTTTTTTTTTTTGGGGGTGGTAGGAAGTTTTTTCCCTTCCCTTTTTTTTT
>WHYT01016352.1:427925-448088 GCA_009806455.1 Tetrax tetrax | reverse complement strand
TTTGTTTTTTTTTTTTTTTTTTTTTTTTTTTTTTTTTTTTTTTTTCTGTTTTCAGAAGACTCTTATGTCTTTCTGGGTCTTGCATCCCCTAAATAAGGGCAGGATGATGTGTAGGCTAACAGGGTCACAAGGCATCATTTGGATAGAATCAAAAGGAGTGTGGGGTAGGGAAGAGGTCAGACACATGTTTTTTTGACTGTGAAACTTGGTTTAAAAGAGATGTATTGCTTTATAATCAACAAAGGACTACCACCTACCTGAACTACCTAGAACTTCTTTTTCCACCTGAAAATTTTGTTTGGAGATTGAGGACTTTGGTGATTATTGAATGTTTTAAGTATTTGGAAACCATAGAGATGCAGTACCTTTGATAGATGGTGTGCCCAGGCAGCTTGATGGGGCCCAGATACCCATCTTGCTGGGTCTGCTCTGGAGCATCTGGATGTGTTACTCCCTGGGATGTCCCGGTTAGAAATGCTGCAGCCTAGGCCTATCAACATGAACTCACATGGATGCTTCGTCTCAAATTTCCCAGAAAGCTGGCAGAAACCACATATCAGCAGTGCTAAAATCTGGCTGAAAGCTGTGTGCATCCATCAGGAGCCGTGTGCTAGCATTCCCTCACTCAGCAGGGGTGTGATGAGTTTTTCATTAATATTAGCTCTCTGGAAGGAGCAGATGGTGCCAAGATCTTGTACCTCAGAGCCAGAATTACAGTTTGGAGCCAGCTGCATCATTTTCATTAGCTCTAGATTTTCACAGACCCCTTCTAGGCTTCATTTACCTTTGTAAGTGGGGTGAGAGTGCCAGCTCAACGAACTGATGTGTTAAACACGGATAACATGTTGAATGATTATTCTGAGCATCAGTGCTGACTGATGAGGGAGCGCCACTTTTCCAGCCTCTTTCTTGCTGATGGCATATGTTGCTTTCACCGATAAAATCCGCAGACTCTAGAAAACTGGCTCTCAAGTCGCCTGGAGAAGGCGGCCATAAGGCAGCAGCAGCAGGACTGTCCAAGGGCTGAATTGCAGGAAAGCCTCTGGCAGTTCTACATACCTGCTACCTGGATGGAGAGAGTCTTGACAAAAGGTTGCAGAAGGGCAACCTGGGAAGAATGTATTAGATCAATATTCTGTACTTATATTTTTGTATATCAATTGCTGAATGTTGCATCAATGTTGAACAGACATGGTTCATAATACAGGCATGATAGAATGGAAGCGTTTTTAATGCTATAAAGGACAATGACAAAATGAAGATATCTAAATGAAGTAAGATGTAATCCTTACAGCAGAGGTGGAGAGGAGAAATCAGAGGCTCTTGATGCAAATTTCTCAAAGGCTTCTAAAACAGCAATAGCAACTTCAGGTTGCAGTGGTGTGGTGGGTTTCCATAGGCTGAGTCAACTAACTATACTCTTCCTAAGCTTGCTAGGAATGTGTTCAGACACATGACTGAAGACACAATGTGTGTAGCTCGTACCAACAGCAAGTGGAATTTTGAACATTTGGCTTAAGTAATGCAATGTGTCATTTGCTTCCAAGTGCACAGTAATCTGCTTTAAAACACAGATGGGTCGGCTCAATACCATAGAGTTACAGACTTTAAATGTCCTGTTCATGGCAAAATAATTTAACTCTAAGAGAAAGGATATCTCCATCTCAGTGTTTACAGTCATTTGTCTAACCATTCTGACTCTGGCATACACCCTCTCTTTTCCAGGATCTGATCTGCGTACAGAAGTCAAGGGGAACATTGCTTTCGGCTTGGCAGGGGCTATAACCAGTACTGATGGAGCTTATTGCTCTTGCTGCATTGTAAATTTGGACAAGCTAGCTAAACAGTGCAGTCTTTTAGTGGGTGGTTGTGAAAGGTTTTTAAATCTTGTCTTTTGTCTCTTAACAGCTTTTCCCTGTTTGTTTTTTCTTGTTGATCCAATTGGTTTGATGCAAATGCAGTGAAACCATCCAGGAATACCAAAAAAGTATCAGAAAATATCTTTCAGAACACTTAAAGGACTCTCTAAGGCTTCAGCTAGGTGTAAAGGGGTCTCATGGTAGCATTCCTTTTTTTAAAAAAATAACTTGTGGATTATTACTATGCCTGGATTTAATGGAGTGTAATTTATTCCCTTCCCTAACAACTGGCAATTAAATACAAAAGGTGAAATACATTCCACTGAAGCGAAGGGCAAAACTCCAACTGTTTTTGGTGGGACCAGGAATGCACCCAAAGTGTAGATGGAGAAACACTTTGAACACACTGTTATAAGCTATGCTTTGTGGTAGTCAAGAGCTTTTATTAAGCTCACAGCTCTAGCTATTCACATGATGCGTTTGAGTGGTCTTTGCTGCACTGCTGTTTTTCTGACTACTTAAGGGCATGTATAACTAATTTTAAAAGGGGAATTGGTGGCTATGTGTGCTTCTTTCAGACAAGAAATACAAACAAGGCCTCCAGGTACCAGCCTGTGTCTGTAAGGTGCAGGACATGTACCTCTTGTAAGAGAGGGAAATCTTGTCCCAGCATTTACTATTTTTCCTGGACCAAAGGAATGCTTAGAGTCAGCTCCACCAGGTTTCTGCTCCAGCCTTAGTCACTGGGATTAATGGACACTGTAACTTTTTTAACCAGGTCAGTTAATGAGTCCATGTGTATTGACTGGCTGGTACCTACTTCCCTCATGCAGAGTTACACACCTCGCGGCAAGACAGTTACTCTAATATCCACTTAAATAAATAAATTAAAAAAAAAAAAAAAAAATGCTGTTCAGCCACATCATCTTATTTGCCTCTGCCTGTAAAGGCTTCATTAAGAAAAGAACTATTGACCTCATCAGTAAATTAAAAAAAGCTGGGCTGGGAACATAAAAAATACAATTTGTGGGGTGTGAGGGAGGAGGTGAGTACCTCAGGCAGGGATTAATAATTATTTTGGCCCAAACTGCTCTCATAGCAAAGAGATTCTCCTTTAATTCTTGACACCTTTACCTGTTGTGGGGGCTGCCAGGCGGCTTATTTGCCCTTGCCCTGGAGTCCCAGCCCATTTTCTGCTTGCAGTTCTCCATTGAGGTCTCAGGAGGAGTGATGGAAGACAAGAGAATTCACCAGAATTGAATGAAACACAGTCTGGAGTGGGAGCAGCGCAACTGCTCCTCCCAGAGCCTGGGAGTTCCTGTGAGGCTCTTGGCTGGTCACTCATAGGGATATTGCTTGTTACAGGAGCAGGGTAGCCAGTAAAGAGAAAAATAAATGTTTAACACCAACAAAGCTGACTGCAGTAATTTCACCACCAGAGTGTTTGGTAGCCTCCTTCTCAAGATAGCCTCAGATATGGGAACAGTGGGACGAATGTAAACCGTGCCTGTGCAGATCCCCTTCTGCTGGGCATTAGGTATGCACTGCACGGGGAGGTTATTTACATGATTAAGCAGCGATCATTGTCCATTGCGCTTTAGTTCCAACAGATGAAGCTCTCACAAAAACAGCTTGTGCTGGATCTTGCCAAATAAGCCAGATAGTTTTGTGGTTGGCTGGTGTGCTGGTGAAAGCACCGTTTACTGGTGTGCCTTGCACAAACAACGGAGGCTCCAAAATGGGAGAAGCTTTAGCTTTCTGTTGATGCTTCTTCCAAGGACATCTCACCTTCTCAGGTTTGAATGTCAATTACTTGGAAGCCCTTTGCAATACAGTTTTCTTTGCTCACTTGGACAGAGTGAAGTGAAACTCCACGGTGGTATAAATGAACGTGTGAGGCTGTTCCTGGACACTAAATGCCCAATGTTGTGTTTGTGTGCAGGGAAATGGTGTTGGTGCTACTGTGGTCATGACACAGATAGACAGATTCCCTTCTCCCCCTTGTTTAAGCTGCATGCCTTGTTGATTCTTAAAGAAATTCAGGTTTAATACTCACTCACACTACAGCTGCATGTGGGTTCCTGTGGTATGAGAAATCAGGGTTTGTGGCTTTGGTCTTTTTTTTTCTGTGTAATTGGACATGAAGATTGACTTGATTGGCTTGAAGAGATTCTTCTAGCAGAAGTAGGGGAATCACTGAACACACACTGGAGCTTTTCTTGTTTAAAGATAGATTTGCTTCATGAAACTCACATTGAGAGAGGAATACTAACAAAGGCTTTTTTTGTTCCCAAATCATACTCTATATAGTGAACTCTGTGGCTGTTAAAGACATTTCCTGTGTACAAAGGGTAGGATACAGTAACAGTTTCTCAATTAGTATAATATTAAAAATATACAGTATGGTTGTACAGAGATGAAAAATGGTGGTTTTGTGATATAGTCAAGGGAGTAAAACAGTAAAAAAAAATACATTTTCATCTAGCAGGACTTGACATATGCATCCACTTCAGGTTTTGTTAATAATGTTCTTAATTTGCTGTGTGTCATAGGAGAGCAGCATTAGTTATTGTAATGCTGTATTTATGAATATGTTAGTAGCAGACCTGCAGTATAGTTTTCACCACAGAGTAGAACTCAGATTACTGGGGATTTAACATGAAAGTCCAATAACAATAATTTAGTATGTACTATGTACAGTTAGAATGACAGTTTTTCTCTCTCTCAGCAGGAAATAAATGTGTTGGATCATTAAGCCTTGCTACTCTGTTCCTTGTTCAGAAAATAAATATACATATAGGTCCACATCGTTCCATGGTTTCATTCTACATAGTTACTTACATTGGCTTTAGTGGTGTGATGCTGATTTACATCAGGAAAGCATCCAGCCCAGCTGTCAAAGATAGCATCTTTATATGGCCATAGAAGAAATCCTATCAGGATATCAAAGGTATTGACTGTACTTTGGCAGAAAAGAAACTGAGGGATTGAAGGAAGAGTGTGTTTACTTTTCAGTCTTTGGCTTCTAACTTCTGGTTCAGAGCAAGCTGTTAAAGACCAAACAAACATTGATTTCTAAAACTTTTTCCAAGTGAATTTATTGCTCACGATACATGCTGAATTAACTGCCCTGGAGACTGAAGCCTTTTAATCTGGTTGGATTTCAGGATTCCCATATAAAGCCTGATTGTTTCCAATTTTGGGAATGGACTGTCTTTGTCCTGTGTACAGGCATGCTGTTGATGTTCAATAAATAATCATAATTAACAGTAAAGTCAGAGTAATGTGATCTACACTACTGTCCTGGATGGGGCTTGGAAGGTGAGACTCACCTCGTGCTGGGTCCCAACGCTGCTGCACCTCTCCTGGCTGCTGTTCGTATACGTACTGCCTATGGACCGCAGGAGAGGCTGCTGGCTCTGCCCGACTCTGTAGGGACTTTATAGGGCACTCCAACCTGCTCTCTTTTTTCTTTACTTTGGCAGATTTAGGAATCCCCACTTAAAGGAAGGGGTCACTTTCTGCTTGCTGCTAAAAGCAGTTTTTAATTGTCACTTATGGGGTCAGGCTGCTCATTTTGTACCTGAAGCTGAATGTTTTTTTGAGCCAAAATAGCGAGGATGTTTATCTAATTCCTACAGGTACGAGGAGCAGACTGGCTTTCAGAACAGAGGGAAGGTTACCGCAGAGCAGACATTGACTCTTTAGCAGCACTGCCACGATGGGTAGTTGTCTGTGTACTTGATATGAATCAAGAAAGAAGGAACTGGAAGGTTACGTGCAAAACTTCTCAAGCTTAGTATCACATAACAAACTGAAACTGTTATGAGTTACAAAAGTTTCCCATCCAGCTTTCCCTCAGACTTAAACATCAACCCTGGGGTTGCTCAATTGGGAAGCAGGGGTAAGAATATCAGGGAATACTCTGCTCCTGTAAGGTGTCAGCCCAGGTGTTGCTTCCTGGTGTCACAGCAGAAGCAAAGGCCAGTAGCACCTTGCAGGAAACACACACATCTTGCAGGACTGGTTTTTGCAGTCTTTCCCCTTTCCCCATCCAGTAAATCCATTGGATGTAGTCAGTGAGTGAAGCAACAGGCTCGAAGGGCCCTGGATAGGGGATATATGTTGGCGTTTGGACTGAGTTGTATGACTTTGCTACTAAGAATGACCTTGAGCAGGTCACTTACACTTGGGAACATGAATTTGACAAAAATGACCAATATAGGATAAGAATGATGTGTGCTAAAATCAGGATGTGGGAGAAATGAGAAAAAGTTGAGCCAAGTTTTTGACCTTTGAAGACAGGGGAATGTCTGTGTAATAAGCAAGCATTTATACCAGACTAAAAAGAAATTTTTCTTTCTTATTGTTGTCAAATTGACATGAAGTATCACTGTGAATACACCTAGCTGTTTCCAGTTGCCTTTAACTGAGCTAGATATTGAATATTTGAGTTCTTTATAAACACAAGATGAAATTACAATCGTTTTCTGGAAGGCTGACAGTGCAATATAAACAATTCAGCTAAAGTAAAGTATTTATTTATAATCTCTGAAACACTGTAAAGATTATTTGCTTGTCTGTAGGTAGAAAATGCCACAGTCCCTGCCTCTGCCTCCACAGGAACAATCCATTGCTGGCACACAGGAACCTCCTTGGGAAGACAGAGAAAAAGTTGTTCTTTACAGCATTCAGTATCCACTGTCTGCTGGTTACGAGGACAGTGATTTCTGGTAGCTGTTGGTATCTGGCTATTTATCAATGGCCAGAAAACCAGACATTAAACTTTCAAGTCCATTAGCAAGACTTGGACTTGTGCTGAACTGATTGATGCTGCTGTATTATGAGAGTTGGCATCTTTCAGATAAAATAAGGGAGGAGGTTTTTTTTTTTTCTTTTGACTCACTTCAACTACAGCTCCACCTGCAAAGGAATGCCTTGTTTCTCTTTAGTTAATGAAATTTTGGATTTATTTTCTAATTTTCTCCTCTCCATTTCTCTAACCTCCCCTGCCAGCTCAGCATATTTTGATTAACAGGAAAAGATTGTATCTCTCTCTCTAATGTTAACCCAGTCTGTTTCTTTGCCCTTGTGGGAATGAAAAAATCCAATGGCATTACAAAAGGAACCATGAAGACTCCTAATGTCATCCTGTTCAGCATTCCCCTTTTTAGTAAAACAAGCTTTAATATTCAAGACATTGAATAAGCTGCAGTAAGTGCCAATTTCTTGCTTGTATGCTTGATGCACTGCCAAGGTCTCTTTGGCTCTCCAACGGGGATGCACAATAGTAGAAATGAGTAAAGTGAAATACCAGATCCAGCTCTGATCAAACTCTGAAGGAGTTTTTATTTAGATTTGAACTTTCTCACACCCATTTCTGTGCAATGGTTGCTGGTGCTTGGTGGCTCGCCACAGCATAAATACCATATACTGGAATGTGTTTAGCTGTAGAGGATTACCTGGGAAAAATGCCTTTCCAGTTGTAATGCTTTAAAAGGTCTGTTTCAACTCTGACTTCCCTCACCCCGCCTTTCTTCCTTTTTAACATCTGCATGTGAATATAATAAAGTGGAGATTGAAGCTGGTCATTTCCAGAGAAGGAAGAGCACTGGCGTTGTAATTGAGATGTTACTGCCTGCCTCTATGGCACATATTAGCTGAATAAAACATGCAGTCAATAAAGTGAAACAAAACAATAAAACTAAGCCCTTTGGTGCTCTGTTATAGGGTGTTATGCAACATAGAAACCTGCAGTCATAAAACTGAGAATGAGGGAAACCTTACACTTTCAAGAACAAAGGCATCCAAGCATTAAGTTTGAAACAGCACTAAACTTCCATTCTCTTTGCACCTGGAAGTAGTTAGTTTTAAAAGCCATACTCGTTTATGCTGTTCTCTTCCAATTTAAATAGGGCCTTCATGTGTTCTTGTTAGATGCTTATACAGAAACATGGTTTTAATTAAGGTATGCATTGATCCAAGTCCAAAAGATACATTTATTTCAGAAGATAAATTCATTAGCCATAGGCATAAAAAGCTGGTGTTCTTACTGAGACAATTCCAGCCTTGGGAACGATGTTCTGCATCCTTTCAAAGTGTATAGTGTGCCATACAGCTCTGTTTTGTATGGCATCAATCAAATACACTGTATCCTTAAGCCGTTTGGCATAGTTGATTTTGAGAAATAAAGATAAGCCGAAAGAAGAAAATTAAGATGTATAAGTGTGGAGGACAGATGTTTTCAGCTGTCAGATTTCACTAGCATTTATAAGTAATTTATGTGTGATACTTAGTTATGGAAAATAAATCCTAATGAATAATTTATTGAAAAATATGAGTTTCAGTAAATTGCCCAGATACAGTAGCAAGTTTCATTAATGTCTTTGTAGGTATTTATAGCTTAAAAATATTTTTTTAATACTTCTTAGTGTGTAAATTAATTGACTTCTCAGGGACATGGTGTATTTCTCATCAGATGAGCATAACTCACTCTCTGTGCGTAGAAGATGAAAAATGTGTAATGTTTTTCACAGTTTCTAGTTTGTTAAAATCTATTCCCCCAAATATCCTCCCATGTGTTTTCCTGAAACTTCTGGGGGCACATGGAAAGCATAAAATGTAAAAAATGTTGCACAAATAAAAATTACTATTTATGACTATCTCTTTATAGTGGTAAATGATTAAAATGTTTATATAGTTATATAAACTATATATAGGAAAAAGTTGCAAAACTATAATGTGAAAATTTAGGAAGAGTTAAGAATTCGGAAAAATTAAGTTTTCTGCCTTGCTTCCTCCCTCTTCCAACTTTTAGATAAAATTTGGTATTATGTGCCAGTTTCTGAAATGTATTAATGTGCATGCTTATAGATGCTGAGAACGGTGGACAATTTTCTGATAAATGCTTTAGTAAAGTCTGGCTTTTTTTTTTCCAGGAACTCAGGCTTGAAATGGTTTCCTGCAAACACATTCTTGACTATCTTCATACACAAGAAAGGCCCCATCTGACTACTGACCACTTTCATGCTGGATTTTTTTTTTTTTTTTTTTTTTTAATGGACCTCGTTTAAAGTCAGGGCACATGACAGATGTGCCTTGACATCAATGAACTTTGAACATGGCACTGCCGGTTCAAACACTTGCAGTCCTGGGTCATTAGTGTGCCATCTGCTTTCCATGAGGCTATGGGATAGACCTTGTTGTGCCATTCAGAGGGACTCAGATTGCATGATCAGAAATACTTCTCAGTGACGTGTATCTCTTCTTTGATTATCCTGTACTAAGTTAAAGAAAACAAAGCTTTTCCATTTTATCATAGCTAGTATTGCGTGTTTAGACCTCATTATTTGCACCTTTTCTTAATGTGGAGTTAAATAGACAACGTCACTTGCTGTTCCTTGCTCTATATAAAATTACTGGACACTGTGCATCTCCTAAATCAGTAAAGTTTAACTCGTTCAGCACCAAGATTTTAGTAATGAAACACTGTAGAAATAAATGAACCTTAACATTTATTTTTACCGGTATCTGTGAATGTAACAATAAGAAGGCTGGAGAAATGCTTGACCTCAAAACATTAAGTCATGAACGGTGAAAATATTGACAGCCTACTGACCTGTTCAAAGTTAATAAATTTATTGTGAATTGGTTTGCTGCAATGATAGGATTGCTACAGAAACTCCCTAACATACTCTATACTTAACCCTCCTGCTTTCTACTCCACTTCAAGAAAAGCTCAGCATGAAATAAACTGACAGTTTGCCAAAGCTACTAGATATGTGCTGAAAAAGTCTCTGCTGTACTGTGTGTGTTTTTGAATATAGATTATTTTAAAAGCCATAAAAATACCAGTTAAGGCAATCAGATTATTGTATTTCCCTTCAGAATGGAATTTTATTAGAAAATCCATTCATTTCAGTTCCTCAAAATCAAATCCTGTTTTGTTTTGAAAAGCAGAATATGTGTTTTCCGTGTGTAATATAGTATTGTACTCGTTTCATGAAACTTCATTTCTTCAAATGTCAGTTTATGAATTTTGAGGGGTGGGAGGTCTAAGGAGGATGCAGTAGTTGTGGAAGGGAGTTAGCAGCCATCAAGTAGTGTTGCTTTCCACATCAGCATTTGCTTGCTTCCAGTTGTATTCATTTAAAGAATTATTACAAAGTCTTGAAGAGATCAAACAAACCAAAAACTTCTAGTGGCAAATTTTTGCAATTAGAAAGGTCTCCAGAAATAATAGAGACATCCACCCACTTCCCCCACACTCCCCTCCAGACAAAATTAAGAGAAAATTCATGTTTGCGTCATTGCTAGAGGAAGATGTAGTGGAGAAGGTGGAAGAGGTGACAGTGATTTTTCTCAAAACCTTTTGATCTAGTAACATTGATTAAGCACACAGCCTTCAACCTGATTATATTCATTTTTGGTGTCACTTTTCTTGCTGGCTTATTTGATGATTTTTCATTGGTGTTTTGAGGGATACTGAAGGAAAAAATAAGATTCTGCTTAGGAGATATTTTCCATGTTGTCCCATTATTTATGTCATAAGCCTTTTTGTTCTGTGTTACTATGACATTTATTACAAAATGACCTTGGTCTATGATCAGAGGTCCTGCCTGTTACTCTGATTTCCAGAGAAGAAAACTTCTGGATAGATAGTTTGGGTCCCCCTGGATGTGTTCAGATCACAAAAAGTCTCTCAGGGCAATGTCAGCTTTGATTTGAAGAATTGTGGGTTGCTTTATCTATTTCAGGCAAAAAGCTTACCAAAACTACAGCAAATACATGAAGTTTGTGGCCTCTTAAATGAATGTAATATGACTCAGGTCTCAGGCTCCGGCTTTCTGCCTCCAGCACTGCTTTTGAACCACTAGACAGAGGGGCTCTGTTAGAGCCTTGTGAACCTTCATAAGTTCTTCTAACACTCAGAAATTTGCTCCTTTCCTAGTCAACAATCCTTAGAGCTTTTTAATGTTCAAATGACTCTTGGTGCGCTTGTCTCTTTCTGGAAATTAGTCTCTGAATTAGTACGGACACAAACAAACATACCACATACGATGTGTGTAACTATACTGTACTCGTTCATGTTAAACATTGAACATACAGCTAGCCAGTAAGCAAATAAAGAGTATAGAAGATGAACTATTATATAAGATCCTACATAAAAATCAGAGAATTACGATGGTTTTCCAAGATTTCTTTTTAAGAATTCAACAACACACTACTTACTGAATATTAGAGAAGCATTTTATAGACTAAATAATGGTTGTTCATGAACTAAATTGCCAGCATACAGATTTACTGTGGTGAACTACAGCATTTCTTCCTTAGAGGAAAACACAGCCTTGCTCAACATCCTCCAGTGAAATAAGCATTTTAAAATCACTGAAGTTACAGTATAATTTATAGCTATCATTTTAAGCACTGAATTTTCAGACCATTTCCCTCTGTTTTCTCACTGGTGAGGAATGTTCAAGGACTGTAATATCAGCATGTCTCCTATTACAAAGTTAAACTCCAGAAACATTTAACAAGGTGAAAGTTCTAAAATTAGCCAGTTTTCTCCAGCCCACACATCACACACCTGTGGGAGAACGTAGCCATGTACAGTGTACTCTGCACTTTCTTTCCTCATTACAAATCAAAACACTCTAACCTAGCATACGGACCCAAGCATTGCCTGTTTTCATTAAGTCAAGAGAGCTATTAATTCCAGATGTAAACCATTCCACTTATCCTTCTCGAAGCTGGAAAGGGTATTTTCCTGTACCTGTGTCTGCCTTTCAGCATGTGATCTTTCCTCCACATTCCTTGGCCTAACTATTGCACAATGCACCCCTGAAGGCTGTTGCTTCAGTTGTGCAGCTGATGCACAGTAAAGGCAGGTCTACGTGTGAGGAGTTCAGCAAGTTCAAAGTTTTTATATATCTCCAATGTGCTTTCAAGATATTTGATTAATATGTGTTCACTTCCCGTGTTTTAAGTGTACTATCTGACCTGTGACTGCTGAACTTAGGGCTACAAAGTCCTAATTGTCAATGCTGTTTTCAAGAAGGCAATGCTACTTACATGACGGTTATAATAAGCATAAGAAAAATAAAGGTTCTCGTTATTTTATGATATGGGGTCTTCATTACAGCTAGAAAAAATTAAATGTTCACAAACAAAGAAGGATAGAGAACCACTGACACAGATAATTTATTTTCAAAGTAAGGATCAGCTGAAACCTGAACCATTCTTGGATGTTTGTGGATCTAGCTTATTTCGTAGAAACTTTGTCTTACTGATGGCTTGCAGTTTTTTAGCTGGTCTGTTGGTGGGAGCTGCTTTGCGAACAAAGATAATTTCGCAGGAACCACTGCAGCTGAAACAGTTTGGGATAGAGGTAGTAAGTGTGTAGTAGGAACTAACAAAAAGAATGACACCACTTCATGCCCTGATGGTTTCTCTCACCGTTAGTTTAAAAGGGTTGGGTTTTTTTTTTTAGCATTGATGTGATGGAAGGAGTGGATCCTTTAGGCAGTTAAATACGTGTGGATTTTAATCATCTGACCGACTGCCAGTTGACAGTAAATTTATCTGTGGTAAAGGGACCACAGAGGCTGATTTTAGCTGTAGTCCTTCTAGCACAAGAGGAAGAGAGAATGCTGGTCCTGTCATGAAATGGGCACTGGATGTGACTTGGCAGCCCTCAGAAAAACTTGCTATCTCCATTGTTACTCGACTAAGCAACAGTGCACAATGTATTACTGCTACTAGTGACATTTTATACTTGTGTTGATCTGCACAGCCACAAAAAAAATTGATTTTGATCCTAACGTTTAAAAGGGGAACAAAATTGGGACTATGTGGATAAACCCATCAACAGTTGATCTTGGGCATAAATTTTACAGAAGTTTTCAGGGGCAGCCATTGCATCTTTGATGTATGTCAGTGTCGTGACTAACACGAAGGGGTAGCAATCTGTGCCTGGGGCTGGTAAGTGCCACGGTAAGACAAACGACTGTTAAATTACCCTCGCTGCTGCTAGTTTTGTGATATATCTCAGTATATAAGTGCTTATAAAAATTACATACACCATATCTTTGCTTTCTTTGTATTTCAGGATAACACTTAACCAAAAAAAAAGAGAAGCAGGCCTGTGAACAACCAAGGGAAATAAAATTGTCACTGTGTTGCTGGCAGACCTTGAAATGAAAGTGCTATATAAAATTTTTTCCCCTGTTTTTCTTTAACTAAGAATAATAAAAAGAAAGTGTTTAAGGCATAAGTCAAGTTGAAAATGATAATTATTTTTGTTGGAAACATGATGGAAAATAGAAAATTAGAGACAGATGAGTCACATGATTCTTAGGTATAGACCCAGTGTATGAAGTCCACTGCTTGGACTGCTACCTTCACAGCTGAGAAATCCTTTAAATTATTTATGATTTTTAAGTGATTCATTTGGCACACTGAAATAGAAGGAATAGAGGAAAATACATTTTTTCAAGTCTACTGTATACATAGTTTGGAGATAGTAATCTACAAATATTTCCAGTAAAAAATTTGTTGTGTTGCTTTAGGTCTTGTAAAAAGTGAGGATTTTATAGCATTTTCCAGCTATCTGTTCTCCAGTGACCTTAATTGCAAAAACTACAGAAAAAGCCTCTCCTGAAAAGTTACTTGTTGCCACTGCAACACTGACTGTTAGTAAATTAAAATAAACATTCTTTGTGTAATTTATGACTTGATTGCTTTCAAAGCTGGACTTTGGTGCTTGAAAAAGGAGTTACCTTTTTTTTTTTTTTTAGCTAGTACCAATTTTTTTTTTTTTTTAGCTAGTACCAATTGCTACCACCTTAGGCCCCCCTCACTAAGCAAAACCACAACAAGCTTGCATGGCTTGCAATGAGAAAAGGCATCATGTTAATCATGTGTAAAAGGAAACACAACCTTCTTACGACAGATAACAGGGGTAACATTTTCCACTGGGTTACTGTAATACAGTAAAGTGGGAAAACCCAAGCTGTCGTTCCTTAGGAGCTGTTCTTGCTACATGATGGCTGTCTCTGAATGTTCCCACCCAGTGGTGACCATGAACTGTGCGATCAAAAACAACCAGTTGGGAAACAAGAAGATGAGAAGGAGATCGATGATGATGAAGATGTCTTGGGAGCGAATTCCATCTGCATGGTGCTCTTAAAAGAGCTGTTGACTACATACAGTGTATTAGCACGTTAAAACGCCTAGGAGAAAGGTCTTAAAGCAGGAAACTGGCTTGCTGATAGCTACACGAGCCGTATAAAGGTTGTGAGGGTCCAAGCGCTGTGCCCCTGCACAGCTGGTGTTGGATGCCATTGCTCAGAAATCTTCATGCTACTTTTGAGCAACAAGCGAGTCTCTATTTTGAATATGAATGAGTGAAGTCAACTGCCCCTTAATTTATACACATTGCCAGAGACTGTCCCAGGGTTTGGAATTAAATACTCCAGCACAAATCTCTTTAAACCTCTCCTAAATAAGAAATTATGCTAAAGCTCTTTAGTAAGGAGGTTCTCCCCCCTGTTGAAATAAAAATCAATTATATTTGCTCTGCTGTGAACAATGTCGCTCCGTAGCCTTGCTTTCTAATTGGGTAATGCCTTAATGACCTGCTGGGAGGCTATGATGCATTGCTTTGGACCCTCTCTGCAGGCTTTTAGACTACCAGTCAGATGTCAATGAAGCTTGACTCAATAGGGGTTCTTTTTCTAAAATTCCATTATTCATCAGGGTTTATACACTAAAATGATCACAAAATAAAACCTTCACATCAAGCAGAGTTAAATAGAATTATGGATGCTTTACTTCATTGTTAGACTCTGAGATTGTCACTGGATTAAAATTAGGTTCTTTTTTATTTGTTAAATTTGATGAAAACATTTTCGCAGTCTTGGGTTCCTCTGTTAAGAAGCATTGAAAAAAGCAACTTTAAAGGTGGGGTTTTTTAAATAAAGATATATATATATTAAATGAGTTTTATCTATTACTGTTCATTTTAAATCACAAAACAAATGCTTTTTGAAGTCTTATTCACTGTCAGTGAGCGGTAAGTATGCGACCCTTTTTTTCACTTAATAGCTTTATTAAATCCATCTACTTTTCTATGAGAATTGGGATAAATAAGGTAAAAATCCAGCATTTGCTTTATATTTTCTTCCTAATGTCTAATAGAGACTAGTAAGGTGGAATTTAAAAAATTCATTAGCTGTTCTATGAAGCTAATGCCTGAGGAGGGGCACTGATAGTACCGGAGGACTTCTTGTCCAGAGCAACAAGGACCATCATTTAATTTGCATGGAGAAGATGCTTTCCATTATAAGAGCCTGAGGATATGTAACTATAAGAAAAGCAAATTTAAGCTGGAAAAGCCTCTTTCCTCTTTAATACATGCATAAACACACACAGATATATGTATTCAATTTGAAAGGTGTAAGGAAGTGACAAATGTATGTTTTTATAACAGCCTCAAGAAAAGTTTTATAGCCATTTAAACACAAGTAATTCTATTATGCAGTAATAAATTAGGAGTTACCAGGGCAACTGAATGTAATAATTTATTCATACCTCTGGAGCACATACCCCCTTCTTAACATGATTGGCTGATGTGTGAAACACATGTATTTCCAAAGTAGTATGGAAGTCAGTCGTATCATTACAATACAGTGGTACCTTTTCCTCAGGTTTATGAAGGTTAGTGAAATGTACAAAAATACAATTACAAATAAGTGAAACATATAAATAAATGAGAAGTTTATTTGGCTTTACTTTTTCAGGTACACATTTTCTATAAAATTCTTTAATTGTTAGGTTTTAAACTTCTGGATTTAAAATAAGGCCAGAATGAGTAGCTATTAGAATCCAAATCAGTGAGATACTAACTTTTTGTCAGAATCCTCTCTGTTCAGAAAGGTAAGAGATTTTCTGCAGATGCTTCACCTTCATCTCACGCATTTCCATGTCCTTATCTCCTGATTAATACCATCACCTTTACTTTTAACAAATTTTAATGCTATACTTTGTATAATTGTCTAGAATATAGTACACTCTATCATTTGCAATGTATCATACGTAATATATAGGATCTTCTCATCTTACTAATTATCTGTCACACAGAGGAAAATGAATTGAGGTTTTCTTTTACACATGAAGGAGATTGACACTTTTTTTCCCTAGAACCTTGGAAAGTTGCATTAAAAGTGGGATCCTACTCATTCAGACAATACATCCTAGTCCAGTATATAGATAATTTTTTCACATTTATGAAGGTTTCATCAACCCCTGTGTCTCTTCAGTTGTGAGCTAGGTCATGAAAAGTAACCCTACCTAGAATTTCCTTATATCTGCTAGCAACTTCATTAAAAGCCCATTTTCTCCTCTGTTGATCATTATTTAAGCAGTCTGCCCAAATATGCTACATGTTAAACTGTCTCCAGGAACAAACACCCATCACAGTTACGACTGACTACCCAGGTTTCTCAAAACAACATCACTCAGCCTCCAGATCCGGTCTGCCTCTGCCCGCAATTAGAATAATAAGCTTTGAAATCTCAGAAGTTTGCAGTTTCTTAATATGAAAAGCCTGTAATCCTTGAATAATATATTGCACCTTGTCAAGAACAAAGCATATTTAGAATAACTGGAGATTTCAGAGTTTAGTATTGATCAATTACTTAAGGTGAGAGCATGAGCTGGAGATCTGGAATGCTACAAGCTCACCAAATGCTGTTTTTCGGAATTTAGAGAGGCTTGTCATGGATTCAGCCCTGATGTTTGATCTGTAAATGCTAAAAAGCTGTTCTGTTTTATAACACTATGCCCCCACCCCTATCATGCAAGAACCATTCTCTGCACATCTAGTTCTAATCAGCAAAGTAAATAAACTTGAACTTGGAATACTCTCAAGATCACTTGCTCATGTTTTCATAAACATTTAGGAAAGGACACAAGTTTCTGGTAGCTTATGTTAAATCTTTAGCTGAAATACCCATTTCTGTTGTCCCAAACTAGAATTTCTTCTAGTATACTCTTGGAGAACTATGGGATTCTGGAAGGTGACACGACACTGCACAGGAAACCATAAAGTCTTCTGGCCTTGAAATACAGGACTGCAAAACTCATTAGATTTACTTTATTCATAATCCTTCTGGAGATATCTTTTCTACTTCTCTCTTCTTACCCTCCACCTCCTCCCAAATACTTCTGTAGATCTATTTGGTTGTTGTGCTTAAACAGTTGCATTTTAATGTTTTCTTAGGCATGGCAGGAGAAAAGCCTTGTTTCTATTTGAAACAGCACAAAGTAACTACAAAAATCAATATACAAATTATATGAATGCCCAGTGTTAAGCTATCGTTTTAATGACTATAGAAAATTAGTGGGCCGATGGGCTTGCCATTACCAACTTCACCTCACAGTGCAGACCTATCTATAAGGCAATGAAAGGTTATATTTAGCTTTGATACACATAGAATTTTATGGAAGGCCACTATCTTGCTAATGGATGAATTAATGACATCAGTTTGACAAAGCTGGACTTTAGACTCAGGGTTGGATCAAATCCTGAGGTAGTGAGAGTTTTGCTTCCTTCAGTGCTGCTGGGTGTTGTCTTCTTGAATGCCACAAAATGGCTTTTTTAATGCTTGAGGATTTATCTTGTGAAACAGTATGGAGGTTAGCCCAGTGTATGAGGTTTGTTCAAACTTGTTCAGTACTGAATTTCTTAAAAGAGTACTTAAGTGTAATCTAGACCTTGTGCTGTTCTCGTTGCAAGAAGTTGGGTCACCCTGAAGAATTAAGTGCTTAACTTATCCTGCCTGAAGAGATACATTTATAATTTAGGCAGCTTTTTATCTAACTATGGGATAGCCCTTGTAAGTTTTCAAAGAAAAAAAAAAAGTTTTAATGAGAAAACCTGTTAAATTCTAACTTAATTTTAAATATTCTCTCTGTATTTCTTTCTTATAGTATGATAAAAAGAAAAATGAGGAAGTAACTGTTGGTTCAAATCCAGTCATATGTGTAGAAGAGAAGCACGTAACGGTAACAGTGAGGTTGATACTGAAGAAGATATTTTTTTGCTCACTAAGTCTCCAACAATAGCTAGAATTAACTTATTTTACGCTGATGCATTGGTGCATGTACCTGTGCATACACATCCTCTGTGAGAGTGAAACTCCTGGTTTCGGTCTGAGAAAGCAAACCAGCAAATTTCTGGTATATTGGATGTTCAGCTGAAATTTTTAGCTGCTACACTTACCAAAGATGAGAGACGAGCTGCAGAAATAGAAGAACTGCTGTAGACTTTCAGCTTTTACGTGGCTTCCATCCTTTTGTTCCACACTTCCACCAATGGGAAAAAGTACAAAGAAAAGCCTCTTCAATGGCAACTTTTTCTCTTCTGATTAGTTTTTACATGTTGCAGAAACTGAGATTTAGGAATTAATTTAGTAGCACAAGGCTTTCAGGATTTGCACGATGAGCCGTCATCAAACTCCTTGGATGGCTGATCTGTCAAAGATTGTCTTCCCTGTCAGCCTGACTGCAGCAGTCTCTCTGTTCCTCCCTGAGGTCCACAGCGTTCCCAGTGCACCTCCTGTGAACATCAGGATTGTGTTACAGCAAGACCCACCATGGTGTGTCTCGTTATATCTAGACACAAAATTTTGGATGTAGCTAAGATGTCTACAATGTCTTGTCCTTTTGCTCTCAGATTTATGTCAGGATCTCGGCTGACAGTTTTGCAGACTTCTGCAAACTTCTCTAATGTCTTCCTTTTGTGGTAGAGTACTGTTTTGGCTTGGAGCTGAACAACAATTTCTTTTCATCTTTACTTTTCTTTGCTTACAGAAATCTTGATATTATTAGACTATGGCTCCAAAGGATTTTGCTAAGTTTTCAATTAGTGTGTTTGTAATGAATAGTTTACATAAGACATCATAGTTTTTCTCCAGGCCAAGACACTACTATGTGAGGTCATATTAAAAATACTAAGCCGAATTCATCGTTACTATGTCAAACTTAAATGAACATTTATAGAAAAATAATACTTTACCATTAGAGTGCTGGCACTTTCTTTGTGTCAGACAGTGAACCTGATTTTGCAGCCTCTCTACTGGTAAAACTCTTTTGAAATTAGTTTGCTGCAAGGTGTTTTTCTATGAAAAAATTCTCTAATATCACCTAAAAGTGACTGGGATGTCTCTGTCTTTGTACTAACACAGGAGATATTAATTCCTATTCTGACCAAGAAACCATTGTGAAGAAATGTAAGTTCAATAATTTCATGAGCTTACTGCTGGGTCCTTCCTATTTTCTTTCAATTCATCTTGCAAATTGCTCTCTTTTATTGCTTTTAATTTCAGGAACTGTATGTGATTTAATAGTATTTTCTGACATTCACCATGAGATGCCCTATGCTATGGCTACATTAGCAAATAAATCAGCACAATAGGGGAAGATTAGTTGACTAAAGAAGTTGGTGCTGAAGCTTCTGAATCCACAGTATCTGTTCTTTGGAGATTTTTCTTCAGAATAAATTCAGCCTGGTCTCCTGGACTAAATTTCCACATCACAAACATGGTATGAAGGTGTCCAGAGGATCAGCTATTGTTTCAAACCCTTATGTCCCTGTAAGTTGGTTAACACCTGAAGATGAAATTCCAGTTCAGTGCTATGTGAAAGCAACCAAAGAGAATTGCTCTGTCAATCCGACCAGCATGCAATGACTGGGTTTGCGTGAGGGCCTCACTCCAGAGCTGCCCCACTGCTGCAAACCAAAACATCCATATAAGCACAGGTCAACTGGCTTTGATTTCTCATAAGGAAAGTCTTCTGAATTTCTGAAAGCTAGATCTCTAAGATGTCTCAGAGTGAACAGTCAAAACACTTTGGAAAGTGTAGATCACAGGAAATAAATAGTTTAAATGTGTCAGTGTATAGGAGTAATTTCACTATCATTGAAAAGAGTAGTCTGATACAGAACTGGATAAAAGTTTTCCAGGTAAAGTGACTTAATTGGGAAATGAAGAGACTGAATATAAAAAAAAAAAAAGAGTAAACCTAGGGAATTATTTTAGCCAAAATTTAGAAGTAGGGTAACATAGCAAAACATTTTATTTTATAGATGGAAGTTTTTCAGACTGTTTCAAAATATTTCACTTTGGGTTGGAAGATGTAGCTGACTTTTTGGGTTTGTTTTTTTTTTTTTAAATTCTGCCAAACAACCAGAAACACTTCTGTTTCAGATCAATTTTTTTTTTTTTTTTTTTTAAACCACAAA
>WHYT01016352.1:371830-390676 GCA_009806455.1 Tetrax tetrax | reverse complement strand
TTTGTGAAGTTCCATGACAGAAAAGCTGGAACTTGCTAGTGTTCTGCTTTTCATTGCTTTTCAGCTGACCTGTACCTGGGGAATATGTTGATGAAAACTAGAAAGAAAACAACCATCCTACACAATCACTGCATCTCACAAACTGGTCCTCCTGCAGTTTCCCCAATAGCTTTGTGCACCCAGTTCTTATCTTAAAATCAAATAGGTACTGCTGGGAAGGATAAAAGAAAAAAAGATACCAATGTTTGGAAGCTAAAAGCCATACAAGTTTCAGATCTGGCTGCACAGTGTGTTAGGGATGCTGTGCACTTACCTTTACCCACTGAGTGTTTCTATACTTGGGAGTGGTGTCTGGGATTCCTTTTTTCCCCTCTCTCATGTGAAATGCCTGTCCTTCTGCCCAGTACCTGCACAGTAGGTGGGAAGCTTGACAATGTGCATTTTTTGCGTGCACTGTACAGTGTCTGCACTTCTATTTCTGACCAAGAGCCTAGGTGGATAATTAGACTCGTATTGTGCATGAAAGTGCAGATTACTCTGGGTGCAATTGACATGATCTGCCTTAGTTTAATCTCAAGAACTGATTTATTAAAAAAAAAAGCTGAAAGTTGTGGAGATGTAGTCCTCATAAGGAAAAAAATGTGATTTATTTTTTTTCTTAAAAAAAAAAACCCAAAACCCACCAAACAAAATGTCAATTGTTTTCCCTAAATTGATTGCAAATGTGGAAGTATAAGTAACATTTGGGTTTCTTTAACAAATTCCCAAGCAATTCAGTGGTTGCCAAGGTAACAGTGCTACTTTTAATAACAATAAAGCAAGCATATAAAACTTCCACATTTCTCATTGTCTAAGATAATACTGCCCTGATGCTGTAATAAAATTATTAGCATGTACTTTCTTTTGTTTGTTGAGAAGCATGTCTGGTTCACAAATTGGCTGTACGGTAGCATCTAGCACAGTGGGATCTGGGCTCATTAGGACTCCTGGATGCTACAGTAATGTGAAGAAATAAAGTATTTCTTAGCTCCCCATTCATTTCTTAGAATGTTCTTTTTGATGTTGCTTCCTATGGCTGTCATTGTAGTATGTGGCTGCCTCAGATCAGTTAGTTGAATATTACTGTGATCTTTTTAATGCAAAAGCATCAGTATGTTATAAGCAACTCCTGCAGACAGTCTTCATGACTAAGCTATACTTCATAAAACATTGAGAGTACTATTATATTATTCATGGGAAGCTGTGTATTACTAAAGAAAACTATTTCTAGTACTAAAATATTGTTGTTCTTGCATCATTTAGAGCTGCCCTTTTCAAGTCTAAATGGATGTCTTCTGTTGTGCATACCTTCCCCCCCTGCTCCCAAAACTTGAGCTTCAGCTGAACTTTGGCAGATAGCTCAATGTGGTTACTGTGGATGTAAACTCCTAGGACTGGGTGGATTATTTATATTCTAAATGCTTGACCTCATGTTTCATTTTGACTTAACTTTCCACCTTTCTATCAAGATTTTGGCACTTCACAAATGAGAGAAATCTGTTTTCCTGCCTGTATTTCTGCAGTCAAATCTGTGATTTGGAGATCATTCTTCTTCTGACCTCTGCAGTTGCGGCAAAATTGAGTCTTTTAATGAAAAAGACAAACATTCAAGACCCTTTCATGAGGGGAGTGGACTATGCTCTTTTCTTTTTAAAGAACTCCTATTGCTTTTTAATATTTTTGTTTTGAGGAAATTGTGCTGAAATTGCATGAGTAGTTATAGACAACTCTGTGCTACCAATAAGGATTCTTGTTGCGTTGGAGATACTGAAGTTTGATCTATGTCTCTAAATGCAGACTATTTTAAGTTTGTTTTAAAAAAAAAAAAAAGACAAAAAAACAAACCCCTCATGAGCTGAAGATGTGAGGTGTGGAAGGAGGAATTGCTTCCCCATCTGCAGTCTTTGCTGGTATTTACTCCTTTATCTGGTCATCTCTCACCAAACTTTAATGACCTCAGAAGAAGTTAAAGCAGGGTTTAGTTCATTGCAGAGTTAGAGGATAGTTTCTGAAGTATCTTCTAAACTAGTGTCCAGTTCAAAACAATAATGTATTTTAATTCATCAATTTGCTATGTATTAGTGTGGATCATGGAGTGCTCCCAGTGTGTGAATGCGATTCCTTCTAGAAGGAATACAACTATTTCCAGGTCTGCTGCAGCTGTCCACTTAAGGCCTCCAACCAAACACTGATGTGGACACAAGGGCCTGAACCAGTGTCCTACCCTCAAACTTCTCCAATGTGTACTGAGCACTTGTTCACCAAAGGCACGCCCTTGAACTGCTGAAGGATTTTTACCACACACTTTCTCTTATCTTGCTGTAATCTTCAGTATCTGTCGCATGGGATTGGTTGCATAGCATCAGTGAGGGCTGACTGAGGATACGTGCTGCTTTTATGAAGATCTTGAATAGATCTTTGGGTAGGAGTGCACCTTGGAGCACACAGGGCCCAACATTGTGTTGTGTCTATACTTGAAAGATATGATACTTTAGGACTAACACTAAGTGAGCGCATTTAAATTTGTATTTTTATCTTTGCCTAGTGATTTTTTTTTCATTATATGAAACAAGAAGCAACTTTATCTGACTCTATGTGAGGGCATATTTTATTCACAACATCAAATATTCAGTATTTATTTGTAAAAAGTTAGGTATGTAAATACAGAAACACTTATCCCAGTTTGAAAGTTTGCTTAAGGCCTTTGACCCAGTGAAGTCCTCCTCTTATTTGGCTTCTATGCAGGGGTCTGTTCCAACTTCATTTTGTCATTCAGATTATTTTTTGCTTACACTAAGATGCTTTGAGGCAGTGATTGTCTTTTCTGGTTTGTTTGCCCAGTGCCTAGGACAATGTGGTCCTTCTCCCTGGTGGGGCCACCTAAGCTGTGTTGTAAAGCAGATAAGTTACCAGAATTCAGAAGGATATCTTAGGTTGTTGTGTGGCTTGTTTACTTATTTTTGAAGAACGATATTTCCAGACAGGAGATGTAAAGGAAGAGCAGAAAGATGGTGACCATTAATAATAATCTGTTACGGGAACAACTGGAGCAGATAGTATAACTGTCATAATTTACAGCTTGAAATATAACAGTACTGATTTAAGCTCTGGACAAGATAAAGTGTTTATAAATCTTTTCACCTCTGTTCTGGGAAAATGTGTTTTTAGTATAAGTATCTGGTGGGCTGTATTTTAAGAAGTGCAGAGCAGTTGTTTCTTCACTGCAAATTTTATTCCTTGGTTAGGATTACACTAAAGGGTGTTTGTGTTTTTAAAAAAAAAAAAGCCAACAAAATGCTCTCTAAAACGTAAGATACTGCATTCTGCCTGTCTGTCTGGGCATGCATACACCAAAAGTGCAAATTTGCCATTTCCAGAGAAAATTGTTGCTTGCTAGTGGCCAAAGATTGATGTAATAGCAGACTAATGAATTCAAGATGTATTTTTCTGCATCTTTACTATTTCACTCTTTGGCTGGAGTTCATCCTGCTGTTATCTGGTTTTGCCTAACTGCAAATATTGTTGATAATATTCCTAATATAAGACAGTAAGTTCTTAGTCTTCCATTTTTCCTTTTTTTTCTGTTTCACTGAAATTGAGCTAGGGGTTTTAACAGAAGAAAGTCTTTAGCTTGATGCTGGCCTGTAGGAAAAGGGAAAAGTTTTGTTTTGTTGCTTTTCTTTTATATTTTTTTTTTTTTGTAAGGAAACAAATATTTGAAAGGTTTTTGATTTGTTAAATTGTCTGATTCTGCTTTGTCAATGTGCCCAATTCCTGTGCTCAGCACTTGCCTTTTGAACAACTGCTTCATTCTTTTCAATTCTTTGCCAAACACATGTGGGAGTATTTCTGCTTAGATGATGTTGCTGGGTATTTTAGCTCCTAATGTTTATGCCCATGATCAGCTCCCTGTCTACCATGGGCAGACACTGAACATCTCATTTTAAATGCAAGTCTGGACTCAATCAAGTAATGCTGGAAAGAAATGTTCAAACAATATCTTAGAGAAAGTGGAGCTAGAGGGAGAAGCTTAAATCTGTGTCAAATGGTACTGAGTTTTGCTTGGATTGATGGGCTGCTTCTGGTTCATTAGTGGATCTGCCAGGAGGACTACTGCTACATTAAAACACAGGCCTGCCCAGCTTTGGATGGAAAAGCAGGAAATAGCCTAAATCCAGTTAAGGACTGAGTTATTACAAGCTTCTGTCCTGGCTTAATTGGGAGCAGCACTGGACTTAAGAGTATACAGGTGAAGGGAGTGTTTGAGCTTTTCCCGTAAAACTTCATGCTCAGCAGGAAAAAATTGTGCCAATTACTATTCTTTTAAATTATAGTAGTTAGCTGTGAGGAGAGCTGTGGATGAAGCTCTGGTACTATTTAGGTGTTTTATTAGAGATAATCTAGTAACATACTCGAATTCAGAGAAGCTTGGGTGACACTTTGATCAAGTTTCAATCAAAGGTGATGCTGCCCAGGGCCAGAGCTGGCAAACACTATCCCTTTTACAATTGCAAATGAAACTTGATTGCTGCTGTCATAGCTGCTATTCACTGCTTTAGTTACAAGCACATATTATTTATTTTCATTGTGAAATGCTTGTTAACTAACTTCAACTTGCTTCCACTCTTTGTAGTGGATGCCTAGCCACTTGGCTCGTACGGCATATGAGTTGTTTCTGGGTGGATGGCAGAAGCTTTTTCATCTTTACTGCTTGATTATTTTTCTAAATGACCAGTTACAAATAGATTGTGCAAAGCTTTTCAAGATAAGTTCTACAGGTATTAGTATTCTGCAAGATGCAGCATTTGAAGTTATCTTGTTTGGAGATACTTTGTATCCTGTCATTGCCTTACCAGTGAGCAATGAGAAGCAGCAGAGCCAACACTTGTATCATTGAAAACACTTGTGAACAATTGATTCTAAAGTTTGATCAGCTCTATCATAAAAACAAAATTTTGACAGAACAATTGAAGGTAGTGGTTTTTGTGGTGGTGTTTTTTGTTTGTTTTTTTTTTTTTAAAAAAAAGCAGTTATAAGCCAACCTAAGATGTTCTGTGCTGAAGCATTTGAAGTGCCATCATGAATGCTGGAAATGGGTGATTTTGAGAGCAGAAACTGCTTTTACCTAAAAAATTCATTAGAAGAATGGACGGGCTGGTCGAAGTGTTCAGGTCTATACAGAGAGCAGGAAGCTGATGTAATGTGGTAATTTTTCATGGTGTCGGAATACAGAAAGGTGCTACTGCTGAGAGGTGCTTATTTGTGTAGATGCCAAACTACTTAACACTGCAAAGTATTCAGGAGCAAAGACAGTGTGAAAAAAACCAAACAACTGTCTGGCAGTTGAGATATCTGAGGACCATTACAGCTGTCACTGAGTGGTAGTGTCTTGTTTTTCAAGTTTGGGGTTTTTTTTGAAAATTTTTTCTATGGCACAGCACTTATGGCCATGCCAATTGCCTTAAGGAGTGCCTGAGACTGGAATATGTAGAATTGTGAGTTTTGTCTGATCGTAAATCACTCTGCTAAACATGTTGTGGCAATTACTGTCAGAGATCAAACATTTTTGGCAACTGCGTGTTGTTTCTGCCAGTAGATCTTTTTATTAATATTGTAATTTACTTTTAAAAAATGGAAAAGAAATTACTGATAACCCTTCCAGTTATACTCAGTTATTGCTCTTTAATTTGGTAGTAATTTAAAAAGCATTGTACAGGGATTTCAACAGAAGTTGAAAGTTTGGAAGAACTTTAATCACTTTAACATGATGAAATTAGGTAACTGGACATCTTGTTATGAAGATGTTTATGGCTGGGATAATTCTGTTCCTATTTTTTATTGCTATTAAATGACTGAAAAGGCAGGTTTAAAACATTGATTGACCTTTAGGAATAGTACCGATCAGCATTTGATTTGTAACTGGGTGATATAAAACTCTGTGTTCCTGATAACATCATGTGTAAGAAAGCAGTTGGATGAATTCAGAAGACGGATATAAACAGAGAAGCAAAGCTGGCTTTAAATCTTTTTTATAAATCATCCTTGGGAAATGGGAACTGTATGGCATTAGTATGTGCCATTCAAGATAGCTACATTTTCTGGAAACTAAGGTGGTGTGGAAACATCTGTGGCAAGACTCTTGGCTGTTCTGCTGTCTTCTATAATTTGCACCATTTATGTATTTGGATGCAGATGCTGAACTTGAAGTAAATCAAAAAACTGCAACCCATTCAGTCAGTGGAAGGTTACCTTTTCTCAGATGGCCTCCCAGAGATCCACTGAAGCCAGGAGTCAAGGTAGCTGTTCTCTTCTGATTTCAATCTGCTCTTTCCAGCTTATGGACAGCTGTTTAGTTTTGGCTTGGGGTAGCTTCTTTAAGGAATGACTGGGTGAATGCTTTGGAAAGAGGGAGGAAGTTCATGGAGGGAAGTGATCTACTGAACACAGTCACAGGAGACATTTGCAGACTGTAGGATATGGTAGTTAAGGAGTGGCAGAAGATGCTACTTAAGAATGACCCAGGATTTTATGCAAAGAGCAGGGAGCAAATAGCCAAGCCTCAGGCAAAACAGGAAAGGCTTGTGAAGGATGAGAGCTACTGGGGAGAACTTGCTGCAGTTCAGATTCTACTGCTTGCTTTAAAATGCAGCAGAAACCACAAAACCTATTTTTAATACTGTTGCTTTAGCATTCACTCTTGCTTTTTGGTGGAGTTTCAGGCTGACAGTATGGAAAAATGTTGCACTGCTCACTCTTTCTTTGTGTGACCCTTTGTGGAAGTGTGTACACGCAAGCCTGTGCATACTTTATGCATGATGGGGTATCTTCTGCAAGCAGTGTTGTCAAGCCAACTTGTCATATTGTTAGGGCTTAAGATCTTTGGGATCAGTCTTTCAGTAGGATTTGTTGTGTTGAGGGGTATGATTTAGCTGAGAAGTATTGGTGATGGTTGGACTGGATGATCTTTTAGGTCTTTTCCAATCATGATAATTCTGTGATTCTGTGTTCCTCTCCATTTTTCTATTTAGTCTACAATTATTTGTGTGCTTTGGCTTATTTATTCCTTTTTTTTTTTTGGCTAAGAAATGCCTGGGTACAAACCAGACTGGCACAGAAATACAAAGTACTCTTCCATGGCTGTCTTCAGCCTGTGATATTTTTCCCAGGCTTGGGAGTAAGCCAGTGTCCATGCATTGCTCTTATGGCAGGGCTGTGTTTTGCTGGCATTTCACAGATCAAAAAACCTCTTCTAACACTCATTCTGAACTCAAGAGATTTTTTTTTTTTGCCTTAAGATGAGAATTGAGCTAGCCTTTGTCTTGCCTGAGCTCGAATATGAATGGCAATATTTTCCCTTTGTACATCTATTTGTATATGGCATTCAGTTTTTGCCCCAGTATTGTTATGTGTTATTAACAAGCTGTCACATCCTGTTGGAGAGTTGTTTGCTTCTAGGCAAAAAGTGAAATTGATTTTATACAGAAAAACACTAAAGAGCTTTGAGATCCTTTATAATGAAGGACCTCAAAGATATCTTACTATTTAGATTTTAAGCCAGATTCAAACTTATACTTTCTTCGTGGCATTTGAATCATCTGGCTAGTGAGATTACGCCCAAATGCCTTTTTGTGTGAACTGTCTTGTTTTTCTTTGACTTGAACAGATGTTTTTATCTCATAGGCTAGTGCATGTATGACTTGAGTATCTCTTTGAGATAGTACTACTGTAAAGGAATTTTTTTTGGGGGGGGGGAATAGCATGTGTTACTTTATTTTTCAGTAAATGGCCACACTAAAGGAAGAAACCCCTAGGCTTTCAGTTTAAATAAATCCTTATTTCCATGAAATTGCACACCTATAATTAACAATTGCTGTTGTAGCTGTGCAAGCTTTTATAACTAAAATGCTCATGCCCTTGATTATCTGACTTACAGCGGCAGAACAGGATATTTAAGTCATTGTGATAAAATGAATTGAGCACCATGGCACTTAAACCTCTTGAATACTAATGGATTTAAAGCACAGACTTTTTGAAATGGTGCCCACTCATCCTCATGCTATTCATCCTGCTTCTCTGGCTATATTCTCTTCCAACCAGTGATAGTAGCAGTCAAACATCTGGACATTAAAAAAAAAAGAGAACCACATAAGTGTTTGATTTAAATTGTGTGTGGTATCCTCTGGGATGAAAGGAATGCCAGAAGGATGTAGTATAGTGTTGTTTGCTCTAGTCAAACTCTCCTGGAAGAATAATTTAGTAGCTGGTTTTCAGAAAAGTGTTTCGAAGGAATGAGAGGTGGTGGATTTTTTTTTGCCACACTGAAAATCTGCTGCTGCTGATTAATGTAAGGTGGCTCATCTATAAGGCTTACAGTCTACTGTCTCTCTGCAATACTCCTAGCTCTGCACTGCCACCCTACTCATGTCTATCATTGGGACAGCTTGCATATGATTGGGCACAGCTGTAATTTTTCAGCAAATCTTCAGCAATTTTTCAGACAAATGTGCTTTTTTTTTTGTAGGGAGTTGTCTGCCAACTTAATGTGAAAAATAAAACCATATACACCTTTTAATAATGTGACTATAGTTACTTTATTGTTTGAGATGATTATGGTAAATAGGACAAGGAACCAGTATATACTTTTATTTTATTTTCCTGGTGATTCATAGGAACTGACAAAATTAAGCAATAATTAGGATCTTATTCCAGTATAAGGAAAGTCTGATCATTTAGCATGTGGTGTTTCCCTTGTTAGCAGAGGGAATATGACTTAAAATACCTCATATATTCACCTCTTGGTGAAAATGGAATATTACTTTTGACTTTGGTGTGGCTGCATCTGTTGGAGAGCGTATGAATATGTAAATTATGCTGGATGTATAGCCTATAAAATTATTTTGGGATCATAGAATAAAAGTTGCTGTATGACTGTGAATTAAGTTATCTGATAAACTATAGCTGTAGGGCAAGGATGAGGGTTTTTGGGTAGACCAGCTTATTACACGCCTTCTGAAGGCACAAGAGCACTGTGTATTCTCAGATTCCTTGTTGATTAACTGACTTGGGTGATTTAAATGCCACTGTATCCTGTTGTATGACAAGCATTTCTTTAGGCACGTGTCACTGTGATAGTTTAAAGGATACACATTCAGTCACACCTAATAGATTTAGATTTTGCAAAAAAGAATATTGTGATCTTGACTAAGAAAGACTAAACAATAAATACAGAAGGATGAAATACTTAGAGCCCTTCCAACTCTTTTAGGGGTAGGTCAGGAAGTGCAGAGCCAGAAGCAAATATTGTTGCATGATGGAGCCACAGCACCATTCTTTTCCAGGAGAAAGTCTCATTCGCTTTCTCTTAAGATGCAGGGCTTCTCCTGGGGTGATTCCTATACTAATGCTTTCTTGTTTTCTTTCTTATTTTTCCTAGCATTACCACTCTTGTTCTAGTTTCTCCTCTGGGAAGTTATCTATTCTCCTTTGAAACTCAGGTCTTACAATTTTACCTTCTCCTTGCTTCCCTGTCTTTTCCTCTAAATATCTTGGCTTCAATCCTCTAGTCTTCCCTTGCACTTAAAGTCCTTCTGACAATGTTTCATGGAAAATCAAGCTTCCAGCTCTTCACCTGGGCGTATTTGGGAAAGAGAAGAGCTGTGTTAGCAACTGGAAGTTTTCTGTGTGCTGTGCTCTGGGGAGATGATGCACACAAACATGCCAGGAAAAGATTAGTCAAGGTCAGGGGCAATCTAGCCTAGACTTGCCTGGGTCAAAACATGCCTCAATTCTAAATGCAAGCAAAGTATCTATTTCTAATGGCTTTTTTTTTTTTCTAAGGCATTTTGATCTGCATAATTCCAAAGCTTCTCTGGGCCATAGGTATAGCTAGATTCCTCTGAGCAGCCTGTACACCATAAAGATGGTAGATGGGTATTCTTTGGGTGATACAATTAAAATCTACTTCCAGCCTCCTTGCTGTGTCCACCAGCAAGCCAGTGGCATCTAAGCAGCTGATTCTTAGGACTCTGAGTAACACTTGTGATTGATTACCTTTTACATTTTTGGAAGGCTAATGTGTAAAATTTGTCAGTTGGGGATGCCTTGGAGCTAGCAACCTGTGTAATCACATCTGCTGGCAAGCAGAGGCCAGTGGGGTGTGTAAGGCAGAGTCTGGCCATGGGTTCAGGTGATCACTTTCCCTAGCTATTTGCTCTGGCACTACCTGAGATGAGAAAGCAGGGGATTTCTGAAAATCTGTTTTGCTCAGCTCCAGGCTGCAGGGGAAGGGCATTCCCTCTCATTCTTCCTTCCCTTTCTCTGGCAGTCCTCACCTGTGTCTTGCCTTGAAGCTAAAAAGGGGCTGGAAATGAAAAAACTAAGAGCACTGGGAGAGGAGCAAAGATGTATCTAGGGTTAGGCAGCGATTAAAATGAGATTGTCTGAAAGGTGGGAAGGAAAGAAGAGGAAAACTGTTCTCAGTTCTGGTAATGCAGTTAACTCCATCTACACACTGAAAAGCAGGAGGCCTGCAAACATTGGTTTTGAGTACCTGTACTGATTCAGTGGATTACTAATTGCGACCTGTGTAGTAGTTCCATCAGTCAAGGCTCTTGTTTACTAGTTACATCATAAATGTATCTTTGAAAGAACATGCCGTAATTTTTCCATTGCAGTATGGATACCCACCCCTCTCTCCAGTGTCTAAACACAGAGGCTGTTACAGTTGCAAAAGACGTAGCACTGTGGATCAAGGAATACCAAAACAATTTGGATGAGATTACCAACATCCAGAGAAGAATCTGCAGGAAATGATTTATTTACTGACTTTTAACCTCATTTTATCATTGATGACTGCAGATAACTTGCAATTTGTTTGGCACCAAATAAAATCTAGAGACTTGTAGGCCTCTCTTATTTGGACGGGTATATATACAGTTGGTCAGATTGAAACTGAATGCTATGATTTCATTTTTATTAGACATACAGATAATAATTTTTTGTTTTCCCCAAAGTGTTCTGATCTGCTAATGTTCCTGCCAATAAACTAATCTACTGGATTATTCCTAGAAGATGAACAGAAGAGTTTATGGAAGCTATTTCTTCTAATTTGAGCAGTTTTGCATGAAACAGTTGTTTTTTAGAGCACTTCTTTAACCAAAAAATAGCTGCTTGCCAAGGTCCAACTTGACCTCTGTTTACCTTTGAGGGCAGCCAGCTTCTTTTCATCATTTTAGGTGTTGAAATTAATGAGTTTTGGCTGGTTCAGCAGAAAATGTCTTTTTTCCTGAAAAGCATGCTGAGAGGCTGTTTGTACAGTACCATTCATGCTTGAAGAAACATGGTAAGTATCAAAGTCTCACTCAAGCTGTTCTCTTGAGACTTCCAGCTCTGCTTTGCAGACAACTGAATTTTTTGAACTTTTGGGTTCCTATCTTAAACCAAACCTCTAACCATCTTTTGAATCTTGCCTGTTCTTACAAGAAACCTTAGTGCAGAGGAGGTTTGTTTATGAAAGGATATGACTCCTTCATTTGTAGTCAACAAAAGCAGCTCTCTCTTCCTGGCTTCTCTAATTGATTTTTTTATTTATTGTTTTGAAGTTAAACAAATAATAGATTAAAAACCCTCCAACCAATGCCTGTAGGTATTTTTGCCACATAGTAAAAATACAAGTACTAGTGTAAACAAAAAGCAAACCACTAAAGCTTGGAGTATGTTGCTTGCAGATGCCTTGTCCATGCCTATTAATTTGTTCATGACTATCTCTTTGTAGGCTTTGTTGCGATTGTTCTGGGTTTGTAATGTTGGAACCAGCAGTGGTAGCAATGCCTGAGTTCAGATGAAGCTGGCAGAGACGTAAGAAACACAAAACTTGGTTTTGTGTGGGTATAAGAGTATCTGAGTGAATATAATAAACAGATTTTCAGTATTTCCCAGGAAGAGTTTAAGCAAGAATACACTGGCTCAGAACAAACAGATAATTCTACTTTTGACTCCAATTCCTAAATCCAGAAAACAAATAACAATTAAATCCTATTAAGAAACCAAAGCTTTGTGTTCTCTTAAACTTCACCACAAACTATATCTTGTAGTGTTTTCAGTCTGGTAAGACTTCAGCTAACTGTCAGTCTTTCTCCTTTCCTATTGTACTACTGTTGGCAGCATTTAATTATTTTTTTAATGTATGTAATGAATAGGCTGGATCACTTAATAGAATATGAAATGTCTTCATGGGAGAAGTAGCTTTTTCTAGAGTCATGACAAAACCATTAAGAAAAATTGACTTTATTTGTCATTCAGTTTAGGCCATAATACTTGTATAGAAGATAATTAAGTTTGAATCTGTAGCGAATACACAGTTTGATCTTAACCTCTGTACATTCACAGTCCTTATGAATTTTTACATGATGGAGAGACTATAGATCTTATTCAGCAAAGTAATGAACAGAATGATCTTGTGCTGAGTGCTTGGGTATGGTTCCTGAGCAGTTATTTAGGTTCCTGCATGGCTCTGGCCGATTCCAAATCCTGGTAATCTGTGTCTCTTCCCTGTAGCCTTCATTTATGGTCATTATTGACTTTAACTGACCCACTGACTGCCTTTGCCCAGCGTGTGCTGCTTCAAATGTGAAAGGACTACTGGATGTGCCCACTGTGCTTGGTGTTCTTCAAAACTAGCAATGGGTCAGATTCAAAGTTAAGTGATGAAGCCTCACTGACATCAGATAAGTCTCTGTGTATTCCTTATCTACAAAAGCAAGGTGCATTTATGAACTAATGATAGTATGAAACTGTTCACCTTCATGAGGAGACAAGAACAAGAAGGCTGATCGTGAAAATGGAGACATCTTGTGAGTGTGCTAAGACTTCCTGCTGAACAGATAACACTTTCTTCATTACTCTGAGCCCATAAGCTTATGCCTAATCTTGGCAGAGAGCAATTTTTTTTTCATAATGAGACTTGTTTAATTTATTAGTAAGGAGATAATTTTTTTATATGCCAAGAGCCTGTCTTTGGAAATTATACTGTCATCTGTATTCTGTGTTTCTGGATAATGGGATTATGTGAAATTTAAAATATATCCATAATTTTTGCATATTGTAATGCAGTGAAATTTATGGGGTATGCTACAGTTTGTCTAGCATCATGACCATTTTGGTGGTATTTAACCGGCATCACTTGCCTGAATACTTAAAAAACCCACAAACAAACAAACAAACAAAAAAAACCCCAAGCCAACACATCAACCCAAAAACACAACAAAAAAAAAAACCCCTACAACAATCAAATAAAAAACCCCAATCAACAAACTAAAAACCACCAGAACAGTGGTGGTGGCGAAAAATTTTTTTACCTAGATGTTATTTGGCTTTTATAGTACTTATTGATTTAAGGAAATCTTAACCCTCTCTTTCCTTACACACCTACCCCATCCCAGTCCTGGTAATACGTCGGAAATACCCACTTATAGGAAACTGGTAAATGGTTAAACTTTCTAAAGGAACTCATGAGATGTATGAATTAAAAATGCTAAGAACTGTAATCTGAGTTAGTTCTACTGTAAAAGTGGGCTGATGCAGTGCTGAATCAAAGTCATTAGCTTTGAGGACAGAGCACTTCAAAACAGTCCATTAAGGCAAGAGATTGCCCAATTAGATATTCGCGTGGCAGTTAAAATTTCATCAGAATGTTAACTACTTCCAAATTTCAGTCAAATGGCCTTTTAAAACTTTGAAATGTTTTTAGTTCTTGCTGCATGGCAATAGAGGAAAAAATACTTAAAATACTTCTTAAAAAATAGCCAAAACCCCACATCCACATTTAATTTCATGCCAAGTTGTTCTGTACATAGTTTGAAAGTCCTGTGACATTCAACTTCAAGTATTGAGAATTTTAAAGGGAATATTAATATGCCTTTGTAATATTACCAAAGTAGTGCAAAGGATGCAAAAACTTTCTTTGTAAACAAATGCTTTGAACCAACTGATCTTCAAAACTTTTGATGCATTTCAGACTTTGTGGCATTTTTTAAAAAATTGTTATGTGAAGGGAAAAATCATAATCAGACATTCCAGTTGAATTAACCTTATTTTAAACAGATTGAAATGCTATTTGTAGTCTCCTTGAAGAAATTACAGCAATCAGTTGAGGGGGGGGCTTTACTGTATGGTCTACAATTGCTGTTAAATTCAGTCTCATTATCCAGTCTCTTGAGAGTGCGTGGATTCGTTCGGGTTTTTTTTTTTGGTCTGGTAGTTTGTGTGTGGTGTGTTTTTTGTTTTGTTTTTTTTTTATTTTTAAACACTGCTTCAGTAAATAGTTGAAAAGTACACTGGGCTAATGGAGCCATGGATCCTCCAGAGTGACACATCAGAGCTGCGGTATTCAGCAAGGCTAATGTGAATAAATTAGCCATTATAATACTGGAGTCAGACACTTGCAGCTGCCTAGTGAAAACAAGATAATAAAGCCACAGATCAAATTACCTGGAAGTCTGCATTAGTGCTGCATACTCCTTTACGTGCTACACAAATACAGTGTGAAGTATACTACAGCAATTCCATCTGGAATGACAAGAAATGCTCTGATACTGAGGCTGTGCTGAGAGAGGAATACTTCACTTGCAAGGATGGCCGTTTTACAGACAGTGCCAGGGCTGTTTGTTTTAGGAGTCGATCAGCATCTCCAGATACTGTTAGAATTATAATCCCAGCACTGCTGTCCAGGCTACATTTAGAAAGCTTGTTTTGAAATGTTTATAGGAATATTCAAATTCATTTAATTGGAACTGTCTGATATCTTGAAAATTTGTTCTTTAAAGGATCAACACTCACCTCAAATTTTTGTGTTTGTTTTGTTTAGGATTTTTTTTTTACATAAAAAAGGAAGGAACTCCTTTCTTCCTCAGGCAGTCAAGGTGTTGGTGATGTTGATCGATTATTAAACATTTCACCATATTTAGACATAGATGCTTACTATAGGAAGTCAGGTTGTCAATTATTGACATAGTGGAGAGTGTGCATATTTTATTTGGGTTTGGTCTTTGTATGTCAGAAAGTAGTAAGAAAAAAATGAACAAAATGGGCTGTACCAACACTCTTTGTATTTATTCTGGCATATGTGAATGAAGTTACTGTTCTTGCTTAAAAAGTCACAAGGAGAATTTTGGTGGGAAAGAACTAGGGATGATGATATGTGCTGTCATCATTTCTATTGAAACTAAACTTATTTGTCCCTTCACTAACATTTTGACATAAGTGCTCTGATCTACTGTATGTTCTGCAAACACTGCTCAGCTGGACTTCTTGATACATAGAGAGCATTATTCCTTTCTATGGTGCTGTGGCAAAACCCAAACAGTACTCAGTGGATCTGTGGTGTGTTGAAAAATGTAGGAATGAAGAGTGAAAATGTTTAACAGCTTTGTTCAGCCTGTCTTTCCCACACCACCTCTCTCCATCTCCAGGGTAAAGTGGTGTAACTTATCCATCCACCTATGTGCTACCCTTAATAAAACTGAAAATGGAGACCCTGTGCAGCGCTTTGCTTAGGCTATTCCTTTCTCAGTCTTCCCTAACATTCTCACTTGAGCAGCAAGCTTAAAAATGTACCTCTCATAATTAAATCCTCTGCTTTAAAAAGTGGGCAATTCTTCCTTCATGGGAAAAGATCTAAAAGTACAGCTAAAGGGAAAAATGGTTAATGTAGTGTTTTCCACCTCCCTTCCCCCCACCCCAGTTTTCAGTACAAGGGGCTGGAAGGCTGTTAAGCTCCTTCACATTTATATGTACTACATATTGTGTATTAAATGACAAAGAGTTTGATCACAGAGTTGATGATATTTCAAGTTTCATATGAGTGTGATAGCATGAATATGGGCATTAGGCTAAAAATCATAGAAGAAAAGTAGTATGCCAACTTAGGATGTATGAAAGTAAAAATATTCATAAGGTCTTGTCATGTCTGACTTTAAATACTTTATTTTTTTCAACCATATAAAATAAACTAAACTTCTAAAGGAAAAATTCTTCCATAGCATAACTAGAAAAAGTATCCAATATAGGTTTCAATTTAATCACTGCTTAAACAAATTAATAGGGAGTGGATGCTATTATATTAAGGGACTGAGGGAGTAATTCACTGGCCTACCTGTGGAAATAGAATAACTTTCTCTTATTACTTTAAATTTAGATGCCCAAAATGTAGTGCAAGGCAGTCTACTAACTCCTTCAGTGAGAAAGCAATCATTGAAAAATGTGAGAAAAGGATTCAGACTCTTAATGAAAGATTTGCAGGTGCAGCAACTATATGCTAAAAATGTGAAGACGTCTTTTAATCTTCATTCAGGTTTTTTTTTAATACTGGAAAAACAACACAGGAATTGTTTCAAGGTGATAAAAAAAAAGTAGTATGTGGTAAGTACTGGTATTAAATGGAGAAATGGAGATTAAAAGCTTTAGGTAGACTTTAAAACAAAACAAAAATAACAAAAATGCTCAATTTAAGAGATTCCTGAGGTCTAGAATGTGACTAACTTATAATGCCTTCTTTTGAGAGGGTCAAGTAACACACTGGAAAACTTCAGACTGGACTGTTTGATATCTTTCATGTGGGAAGTCTTAGAAGCTATTTTAAAATTTAAGTGAATTTTAATAGCTCAAATGAGAAAGCACTTGGAGAAAATGTGATATGATTAACTGTTTACCTGCTGAAGTATAAACCAGTCCCATTGGTGGGCTGCAAAGGAGTATGAAAAGCCGAAGAGATCATTCCAGAATCTTGAAAGCTCTGAGGAAAGTTGCACAGAGATGATGCTGGGTATTACAAAGTGCTAGTAGCTATTTTGCCATCAGTGTCTTGCTGTTCTTGATCGAAGCCAGACAACAGAAATCCTGTCTTGAATATACTTAATGTTTGAACATGGTAAGAAAATAGTGTATTTTTATTAAAAAACAAACAAACAAACAAAAAAAAACAACAACAAAAAAAAAACCCAAACAAAACAAACCCCAACAAAAAAAGCCTTGTATACCTGGGGGAAAATAGCTCAGGGGGCCCAGTTGAGGAAGCAAGTCAAAACCATCAATAAGCCCTACGGGGTATGAAGGGACTGTAGTGTGGCATCTTAGGATCTGTGGTGGAATCCAAGCTTTGCTTGTGTACCTGAAGTGCCTCTGACAATGCTACACAAAGCAAGGATGAACTCAATGAAACAGCACAGCAAATAATGAGATCTCCCTCACTTACAATTACATACAGGAGATTCAGATCATTTAAGTTTCTGCTCATAAATTGCAGACCAGACCACAGTTTGGAAGCTGTAAATGGGGGATGGGGTGGGGAGCTGAACAAGAGACAGTTTCAAATATTGTACATAATGAGTGAGATTCCAGAGCGTGATGCCCAGGAAAGACACTTTCAAGTGCACATAAAAATCCTTGAAGTGCTGATCCCAACATGCACAGCTGTAGTAAAGAAGGCAAACAGTTACTGTCAGAGGACTGCAGTGTTAAAACAGGAGCTGCCACTCTCATTATCTGCTGGTTAGAGCATGAACACAAGGTCTGCTCAGTGTATCTGTGACAGGAAATAGCCGCTTTTAATGGGCTATGAAGGAGATGAATCCAACTGGCCCCATAAATCTTGGAGGTGTTGGTAAGCATAAGGAAATTAGGATCCTTTTCACTGCAGAAAGGAGACAGTTTTATTACTTTTAAAGTGTGGGGTTTTTTTCCTAAGTGATATAGGTGCCTATTTTGAAACTATTTCATTTAAATATGGTGATGAGTGAGGGAATGTAATTTCAACAGGAGAAGCAATCTGAGGTTTTGATAAGGCTACACAAACATGATCCAAGCCAGCTGCATGCTAGTTTTAAATAATTAACATAGTTTGCTGTGTTCACCCACAGTGCAGTGTGCAAGTTCAGTTTCCAATACAGTTGCCCAGACAGTGCTGCAAAAGGCCTGCTTGGTAGATGATAGTTAACAACTCCAAACGATGCATACCCACTTCCACTGGTAATCTTCACCTCCAACATCTCTTGCTTACAAAATCCAGTGGTAATCTTTTGGATGCAAGTGGCATTTCTTGGACTAAATGGTCTGGAGTAGGTGCCTGGCTCTCCAGGCAGCACAGAACAGTGGTGGAAGAGAAAGTGGGTGGGAAGGGGAAGTATGTATCAGTGCAACAGCTTTCGCAAACAATTGCAGAGTTAACATTTACATCTACTTGGGAAAACTTGTTTCCCCCCCCCCCCCCCAGTTCCAGTGCCATAGCTAAAGGCAAGTTCAAAGCTGTAGTCAACAGGGTAGGTAAGATGCTCCAAGGGACCTAGCTAGCCATCTCCTGTGCCGAGAGGTGCCTTTCCTGGAGCCTGTAGTGGTTTTTGGCAAGTTTGTTGGTTTTTGTGTGGTTTTTTTGTTGTTTTTAGCGGACTATGTGCCCATTTGATGGACAGTTCTGTTAGAACCTTTTGCTGTATGAGCTGGCACTCTTTATTTTCATAACATGCTTATCACCATGGTATCCTAGCACTTGGTTTTGCATTGCTAACTTTAGAGCTTCTGTTAATGCACAGAATCATGTTTTTCCATTACTTTTCCCAAAAGGCCATTACCTATTTTCCTCTACCAGCTAAGGACTTCACTACAGATTAACACCCACCCCCCTTGCCCTACAACCCAACTGGAGAAGATGGTTTATTCAGATTTCCTTCTTTGAGTTGTGTGAATTCCTCAGTAAATGGGCTGGCACACACACCATACAGCAAAGTGTTTGTGTTTTTTTTTTTTTTTTTTTTTTTT
>WHYT01016352.1:346313-371810 GCA_009806455.1 Tetrax tetrax | reverse complement strand
AAAGAGAAAGTTTTTTGTGTTTTTTTTTTTTTTTTTTTGTTCATATATCCAGACTACAAACGTATTGCTATCTGCAAATTGTTTAAATTCTTCATGCTGTGCCTTGGAAGTCTATTTTAGAGCTGTTCTATATGAAAATTGTGGTATGGTTCTTAATTTTCTCCCCACCCTCTCTGTGTTAACAGCTTTGCATGCAACCCAGATGCTGAACTATTATGGATCTTTAGTCACATACCAGTGGAAGAGAAATTTAATGTGATAGGCTGAGGGTTTCATATTGCTGCATCTGATTCCTGATCAGATTTTTTTGAGCCTAAGAAAGAAAATATTTGCTCCTACTATATGGAAGGCCTTCAAATTCCCCTGGAGCTGAAAGACAATGTTTTGTTTTGTTTTTTTTTTCTTGTTCACATTGCTAATAATGATTTCTGTAATTCCATTCTGATCTTAATTTGGGCTTGTTCTTACTCTATTGCGTACGTGTTTCTGATCCTTACTGGATCGTTCTTAATGTTGATACTAACAATAATGAGGGGCATCTATCCCTTTAGGCATGCCTGTAGGTTTCAGTGGGCATTGTAGATGTAAGTGGTGTTGATGAGGTAGCTTGTGGAAAAAATGACAGTTTGCTGAGGAAAAGTAGTTTGTTGTATCCATGGGATTGCACTGTGTAACTTGGCTATTTTTATTTGCTGAAGTAATATGAAATGATCCCACTGACAGCTCATTTGGTTGGTGTCTTCAGTTCAATTCCTCACATAGTCTTGTAGCGTGGTCAGTGAACAGAGCTTTGAGCTATTCTGTAAACTTCCCTGGTTTGATCAGGGCTCTCCCCCTTGAGAAAACTAGGGTTATAAAATTGTTGGTTAAGCAAGGGTTTCACAAATTGGAAATGGGGAAAACTAAGTAATATGTGATACCAAATTCCTCTATAACTTCAGGGAACCTGAGTGGAAAAATTCCAGCAGTAGGGGTATCTGGCTTGTGGTATTTCTTTAGGAGAAATGAAAAGTTGCACTTAAGAAATGGAAGATTCAGAATACAGAAATACAGACTTTGGGAAATGATCAAATGGAAAATTGTCTGCAACAAATTGCTTTAATGATCAGCATAAATGTGTTTTAATTTGGATTAATTATAGCCTGGGAAGACTTTACTTCTAAATAAACTTCAGGAAAATGTCATCCATAATGAATATACCAAATAAGCTTTGGTATAAATAAATGGGTCATGGCTCTCCTTCCCACTGAAGACTTTGTGTTTAGCAAATGTAAACAAAGCCCTGCATATATACTATACCTTAAGGTATTTACGTAATGACAAAAGATCACTTTTTCATTTTCCAACTGTCACCAAGGGACTGCAAAGCAATCAAACTTTAACAGCCAATTAATCTCTCTAGATGATGTTTGTGTAGCACTTAACCAGTTTCAGTAAATTAGATCCCTGTGGGCTGGGCTGTTACACTGATAGAAATGTTACTGCTAGCTGGAGGCATTCATTTACTAGTTTGTAAGAACAGCAGTATTGAGAAATCGTGAGCATATGGAAACAAACTCTCTGCACCATTTTAAAAGGAATGCTGTTTGTAAAGAATAGGAGGTTCTGGGAGTTGCCCAGCATGGAGCCTCGCTAAACTAAAGTAGTTTGTCAGTTCTCTCTGGAATGGAGAGAATGCTGTTAAATTCCCTGTAAGAAACAGAAGAAATCCATTGGGAGGCAGCTGTGGCTAAAGAAAGATAATTCATTGCAATAGCATCCACTTAAACTGTTAAAGGAGCAGATTTATTTAAAGTACTTCTGTGTACCTAAGCAAAATACATTAAAATAATTTTTAAGAATATCTCCAGGAGAGAGAAAAATAAGATAAAACACAACAGAAAAGTATTATCTTGGAATGAAGCTGGAAACTTTCCTTTTCAATGTGGTGGTTTAAGGCATCTGCACTAGTTTTCAGATTCCTTGTATGTGAGTTGAAGCCCACAAAGCACAACTGTGAATCTCCAAGTGGAGAGCCCCATGATTGGCGTCCGTGTACTCATGGCAATATAGCTACAGTTACTAGGTGCTGAATTCTCTGTGTGTTCCTCAAGGATCTTAACAGCACTATATCTATACTAGGTTGGTGTAAGAATTCCCTTGCCTGTCATGACTCAGATGAGTTCAGCTCTGTCTACTCCTTGCTTTGGTCAATCCCAGCTTTGCAACAAGGCAGGAATCCAGTATCACATGAACTGTTCCTACTTGCAGCTGCACTGGTGTTGCATTCAGGATGCAAACAGGGACAAAGGAGATGACTGAAAGCGTTTCAGTAACCCTTTCTGATCAATGGAAATGTCAGGAGGTCTTAAGGGAAAAATTAATTCCTAGCAGAATGAAGGCACTTGGTAAAAGTCACAGTTTAGACTGATCTTGAAGCAGGTGTGTAGTTAGACACATAGCTGGGATAACACACTGATGTTGGCACAGTAGATGTGGAAATTCTGTGTGTGAGGTTGGCTTTTCCTGGTAAGGGCCAGGGAGCCTGTGGAAATTCAGAACTTGCTGTTGTTACCTGGGAGATACCAACCCAGGAGTGCCATGAGCTAACCTGTTGGTAGGCCAGTTGGAGAGGCAATTGGTTTATATATATACATTTAATGACTGGTGAATGTGCTTAGTGTGACTGGGTGCTTGTCTTTGAAAGAACAGGCTGCCCAAACCCTCCTCGAGCCTGCAGTGGTACTTTGGTTCCCAGAATTAATTTGCTGCAAGGTACATGTGAATACATGAAGACTGTAAAAGCTGTTCCCCATTCTGTGGGTGTTTGCTGAGGAAAAAGCAGGGCTGTGACCACCTGCTGAGGAAGGCAGGTGGTAGCAAATAGGAGTTGACCTTTGGACATGACCTTCTGCTTTATTTCTTCTCATAACTTACATTATCATGCGGTGGCTCATGATGTGGCCTGACCATATGGTGTTTAGCAGGAGCAGGTTTAATTATATTGTTAGACAGGCAGCACGTACACTTGCAAGGCCAAAGAAAGAGATGATAAAGGTCTCTTCCTGTATTACATTACCATCACTGAACTTGCTGATTATGGCCTAGAAATCACAGAATGGTTGAGGTTGAAAGGGATCTCCAGAGGTCATCTAGTCCAAACCCTCTGCTCAAGCAAGGGCCACCTAAAGTACATTGCTTAGGACCGTGTCCTGGTGGCTTTTAAACATCTCCAAGGACAGAGACTCCATAACAACTTGGGCAACCTGTGCCAGTGCTTGGTCACCCTCACAGTGGAAGTGTTTCCTGATGTTCACACAACTTTGTGTTTTAGTTGGTGCCCAATATCTCTTGTCCTGTCACTGGGCACCACTAAAAAGAGTCTGGCTCAGTCCTCTCTACAGGGCTGAGTAGAGGGGAGGTTTTTGCTTGCCTCAACCTGCTGGCAATACTTTAACACAGACCAGGATACTGTTAGCTTTCTTTGCAAGGGTGCATTGCTGGCTCATGTAAATGATAATGTTTGTTTAGGTGAGGTTGTTCCTGGTTGCCTGTTTGGCAGGACTCAGTAGTGGCTGTGGTGCTGAGAACAGTTTGAGCTCTTTAAACTTAAGCAGTAAGTGCTGCATCTGTGGCAGTCGTCCTTTGTGGTCTCTTGTTGTAATTTACCCTTACTCCTCCGACCTCTTCTAGGTGTTTTCATTCTAGTGCCTTCCAAACACTGCTCTAGATTTCTGCAATCAATATGGGGGAATGATAAGTTTAGCTACAGTTCTAGATTGCTCCTTGAGCAACTGGAAACATGAGGGGGAAATGCCATGCTTTGATTTACTTAGCAGACAAAACAGCAGCTCTCAGAAGAAAAGGGAGAGCTATTAACCAGGTAAGCAAAAAGCAGCATAGGATATGTGGATACAGTAAGAGCCGATGTATAGGCACTCATGGCTCTGCCTACCAGTGTTTGAGCAGGACTTCTGATGTAAGTGTGTATGTTTAGAAATTCCACTTGAAAGAAAAATAAAAATTTCACCCCACACTGTAGTAATTGCAGCACTTGCAAGAGTGCACAGGAAGGTTTTTCAGTGTGGATGTATGCTCTAAACTGTGTTTTGACCACAAGGAACCCTGTAGCATAAATGTGCCATTCATTACAATTTTCTAACAAAGATGTGGTCTGAATGGTTGATAATGAAATGCTTTTTCAGTGCAATGGTTTTACTTATTGTTTAAATGCACAACGGACAAGTTTGGATAGAGGCTCTTTTTAGAGGAACAACTTCATGTACTGAATAAAATTACGACTTCCTGAAGTGACATGCTGGGAAAATAAATGTATCTAAGTGATATTTGGCTCTAGGGGTGAAACAAAAGAACAAAACTACAGGACTATCTCCAGCCAAGTGAAGTTCTGACAAGGTCATATAACAAAAGCATAATATCACTCTGGGTTTCTAGTTGTCATTTCAGAATGTGCTCTGACCAGTGAAAGCATTGCTAATTTTGTTTTGCACAGCTGTCCTCCATGTCATGGCTTATATTTTTGTATTGCTGGACCTTGCTCTCTTTCAGATATGCCTGTTTTTCTCTCTTCTGCAGTAATAAGTAGCTTTGAGGCTGTTAAAATAATCCTCTCATAGTTTCAACTGAAAGTGACAACAGAATATTTTTCTGCAATTTAATAGCTGGATACAACTCTGAAAGGTTATACCATATATCTGCTAAATACCTTCACCTTGTAATGCAGATGGGCGAATGCATCGATTTTCACACCATAGTTTATAATCAAGCACTGTCAAAGCACAAGTGAGTGGATTCAAGAGGTGAGGCTTCCTCTTGTTCAAAACCTAGACCTTTGCAAAGAGTTTTAACCGAGAGAGAAGCTGCAGAAGGAAAACTACAATGTTTCAATGCATCTTCCTGAGATCTGCAAGCTAGGAAACTGCCAGCCAGAAGGGTACAGGTCAGCATACTGCCTCTGTCGCCTACATGCTCTGTGCTCTCCCTCCTTTCAGACTGCAGAAATCAAAACCCAACTTAAATTTATTAGATTTAATGGCTTATGGAAGCCTTAATAGCATGTTGCCATCTGAGGCAGGGCAGCTGCTCTTTCCTGGAGGAGGCCAAACATACAAAATCTGGGTATATGATGCAGGATGCTTCAAGGAGCAACCAAAGTTATGCTGAAGTTCAGTTCACAGGACCAGTCCTGGAGCAGTAGAGTAATGATTTCAAGTGACATTTAGACTGTCCTTCAATTGAAGTACCGCTCTATATCTGAATTAAATAAATTTTGTACCAGTACTTGAAGCATTTACTTGCCATATTCTTCAGACTAGTATGTCTCAATTGTCTGAGTCTCAGAGCTGATTTTCCTGTGAACTGGATCTGTCACGTAATAATTACCATGCTCACGCACTCATCTTTTCCTCTATAAAAGAGGATATTCAGTTCAGTAATAGTTTACTTCTAGTGGTACATGTGCATATGTCTCATGGTACTCTCTTACACCAGTGGACACTGGCTTTGGTCTTTATCTATAACATTTTTCTGACACGAAGGCCTAAAAGATTGTTTACCATGCCCAAAGACAATCATACAGGAAAGTGCTGGATTAAAATGTGGGGTTTGGTATTGCATGAGAGATGTGGATAGGACAACACAGATTATCGTATAAGGAGCTTGTGGAGTGCTCCTTAAAAGCACTAATAAGCTAGTGCTTGGGAGGCCAGATTTCCTATTTGTTGAAAACTGAATAGTTTCTGGCAAAAATTCTTAGCTTTAATTTTCAAAAGATGAGGGTGCTTTTCCTGTGAAATGACTTGTATGAAAAGCTTTCCCGAATGGGACAGGCCATGTTGTAGGGTAATATTGATTGTGTTCCTTCTGGACTGTTTTTGTAAGCCTGGTCTTGATGAGAAGTGTTGGAAAGTATGATAACATGTGTTCATATTGACTTGAATCTGCTGCTTAAGGCAGTGGAGAGAGTTAAATTCATTTAAAGATAGTTTTTAAGAAGGTATAAATCTTTCTCATTATCTTTCTTCTCTCCAGATTGTATTGCATCAACAGAACAGGGTGTGGGAAAATGCCCAACATCCCCATGTTTTTAGAATAAAAATTCTCTTCTAGGAAAAAATATGTTCGATCTCATGTATGTATGAACAAACAGCAGTACTCTATGCCCCTTGGATGGGCTCCTAACCAGAGGCTTACTTACATTGCAAGGGGCAGCAGGTGGCATCTTTGCACAATCTCCAATTTCAGATTGCATGTTATCTTTAGGGCAGCTTTAGATTCTAGCTAGTGCTCTGTGGGAGCCTCTGGCACATGCCGTCTGCTAGAAACACTGAATCAGCCTGGTTTGGTCCTGTATTGTGATGGTGGGGAAAATACTGTACAATTTTTTTTTTTTCCTGCTGCGTGCAACTTCCTTTTGACTGGGGACTGTGAATTTGAGGATCTGCCAATGGCAACCTGGATCTAAACAGGATCTTCTGAGTTGTGCTTTGAAGAAATCTTCTAGCACTGAGGAGAGTTCTTAACACACTCATGTGCTATACTATATACCCATTGAAATCACTATTTCCCCCCTCCCTCCCCCTACTCTGAATGCTTATCATACTAGTCCCTTCCAGTGTTGATGACATTTCGTATCTATAATCAGTTTTCTTCTAGAATTTCCTTGTACCCCAGTGCTCTTTTGGGATTAGAAGCAGAACTGAACACAGTTTAAAAAAGCAAAACAAAACTTGGATGCCACCGTAGATTTGTAATGACAGAGAGATGGTATTTTATATTTCATTCTCTGCCCCTTGGAGGATTATTCCTCTGTTGATGAACACCAGGCTGACACTTCCACAGGACCATCCACAGATTTATTTTCTGAGTGGCAATAGCTGATTGAATCACCGTGTATAATGGTTGGATTGATTTCCCCATCATGCCTGTGGAGCATGACTTTGAAGTTACTGATGTTGAATTCCATCAGATAAGGGCTCCTGGTCTCTGCAAGAACCTTTGAAGACCAGCAGAGGAAACTTAGAAGTCACTAGACAGGGAATAGAGTTATTTGGATTTAGAGTTGGTGGCTTTTGCAGTATTGCTTTAAATTCTTCATCCTCTGGGTTATTAAAGGTTTGTCCAAAAATAGAGTTGGGGGCAGACTAGATAAAACAGTGTTCTAGCTGTTCACTCCTTGGGGCTTATAGGTACTACTCTATTGATGACAAACTATAAATCCAACTTCTAAGCACAGAAGAGGTCTGAGGATATATAAGCTTAGGCAGTGTTCCACCCTAGTGTGGCTGCATGGTGTAGGGGTTAGGGAGAGCACACAGCCATCCAGCTTGGAAAGAAGATGGACAGATGCAATTCTCTAGACACCAACCTGCTTAGAAATGCCTGGAGTGCTCTCCACAAACAAAAAAGTTTTAAATCATTGACTAAGTTTAATGACCTCATTAGACCTCACTGAAAACGTAAGGCAAAACAGTAAGAAGCTAAATACTGCTGTTACTGTTAATACATTTTTAAAAGTTCTTAATTTTGTTGTGCTTTCTTGTACGTGATGCCTAGCCAAGCCAGTGCCACAGGCTAATATTTTCATTAGTATTCCTATTTATCTTCAGTAAAAATTAGTTACATCTGAAAAAGCATGTGTACAGGATACATATAAACTGTGTCCTGGTGTTGGCAATTCTGTTGTTTATGCTTGTTAACTTCACTGTAGCCTTAGGGCCCTCATGCTGACTCTGTTAAGCACAGAGTGCCGTAACTCAGTACTGTTCATGTATTAGGCTTTTAAACTTATCTATACAAATATTTGAGTTTTGCTGTGTTCTTTACCTTGCAGCAAGTCTAGGTATCCAAGCTATACGACCAGCACTCCTTTGCTTGTGTGTTTCTTCCTTTTGCCACTCTTGCTCTTTTTCTTAAACATTAATAAAGCAATGGGAAACAGCTCAAAAATGAGAGACCTTATACATGGTGGCTGAGGTTGGTAAGGGCCGTGTAAAGTGTTTCAGCAGTTGTGGCTAGGATGGGAGAGAAAGTACAGGAAATGGGACAAAATACCTTATGGTAAAAACACATAGCAGGTTCAAGAGGAGGAAAAAAAAAATCTGCAAATAGCTTCATCCAGTAATGCTGGTCTTTCATTGGCAAAAATACCAGCTCAACCTTTGTTAAATGTAGTTAGATAATTTGTATTGATTCTAGAAAAAGTGCATCAGTAATAGCAGTTTGGCTAGTGTTCACTGGGGCTGGCTGTTACGTGGGAGAGTTCCAGTGTGCTTCACGTGCCTTCCATGTCAATTAGTTCCATGTCAATTCTGCAGATCCAGGAGCTCAGGATCTCAGCAGTAAACTAAATGTAGAAGCAGCTTGCTGTAGTTACCATAGCTGAACTACTGCAGATACCTCCAGTGTGTTACTGCCTGAAGACACTGCTACTATCCACTCAGCCATGTGCTGTGCCTCACCCAAGGCAATGTTGGGATTTACAGGGTCAGGAAAGAGAGGGTAAGGAAGGAGCATGAATGGGCGGGAGGTGAAACACATTGTGGTGGTCTGGGAGCCTAGGGCTGTGTGGTATTGGAGTCCTGATTGAGGATGGCAAGATGTGCTGTCAGGGAAAGGAATAGGCTGGAACTCAAGTTTGAGGAAGAGATTTGGACAGACTCAGAGTTAAATATAAGTAGTGCAGTAATAGAAGAGACTTCTGTTTCTCAACACTGTTTCTTAGAATCATAGAATGGTTAGGGTTGGAAGGGGCCTTCAAAGGCCATAGAGTCCAACCCCCCTGCAAGAAGCAGGGACATCTCCAAGCAGATCAGGTTGCTCAGAGCCTTGTCCAGCCTGGCCTTGAATGTTTCCAGGGATGGGGCATCCACCACCTCTCTGGACAACCTGTTTCAGTGTTCCACCACCCTCATTGTAAAAAAAAAAAAATTCTTCTTGATATCTAACCTAAATCTACTTCCCTCTATTTTGAAACCATTACCTCTTGTCCTATTGCAGATCCTATTTGAGGTCTTTCATCTAAGGCCAGTCCTATTTCCACACCTGTCACCCTTATCTCTGAAAAGTAAGAGAAATAAAAATCAGTGCAACTGATCTGCTTTGCTTGCAACTGTTGGTATACTCATCAGAAAGTTTTAGGGAGTCTTCTATTGCATATACCTATAAATTAGACTTAAATCTGCTGGAGCCTGTGTTATACTGTGCCCTCTAGAAGCAGATGTCAATATGTCTTAGTGAAGAGATTTCATGTTACCATGTGAGTATGCAGTTTTGGTAGCAGTATGTGTGCCAGATAATCATATAAAGTTAGTGATGTGGAAGCCTTCAATTTTGACTTGGTTAACAGTTGTGATTTGAAGAGTTAAGAAAGAAAATAAAGTAATCCTTGCTTTAAATTATATAGTGCTTGGTAAGCCACCTTTAAAGGGACGCACAATTGTTGGGGCTCATGTATTATCAGTTGCTTTCTAAAAGCCCTGAATCCTAGTTCTTGGACTGGCAGGGCACTGAAGTGAAATGCCTAACAAAAAGGAAAATGTCTGTCAGAAATATTGCAACTTCCCCCTGTAGGTGGATGTTTTAAATGTGAAAATTGTCCTTCAAACATTCTGTGTGAAAGCTGCTTAAAAAAGAAAAAGTTGAGGTAATGTTACTGTCTATTTTGAGAGTATTTCAACCTTTTAGTTCTTGGTATGCTGTTGTCTGTGGGTGAGATCCCGGACTACCTTGGAGAATGACAGTGGAAGGCTGAATATATGTCCATTTATATGCATCTAAGGATTTAGTCACAGGCAACATAGACAGTTATGTAAAATATGTCCTGGGGAAATGTATTATGGTGTAACTCTTCTCATGATGAATTCTTTTAAATAAAAAATTAAAATGTTTAGTTCAATCATGTTGGTGATAGTGAGCTCTGCACCTCTCTCCATGAACTCCAGAATCCTTTAATCTCTTGCATTTGCTGCAGTTGCACCTACTTCAAAGTGTTGCTGCAGGCATTGGAAAGGATCCTGGCACTCAGAGGGAATAGGGCGGGGATGTGAAATTCTGTCATCACTTGGAAACTGCAGCCATTTCTGAAGTGCCAGTGAGATCTAGCTTTACAAAAGGGCAGCAGTATTATGCAACTAATCTGGGAATGTAGGGAAACCTGTCTGTATTGGCTGTAGCTTTGAAAATGTTTTTTAAAAAATACCTGACTCTTTGTACTGAGAAGCACTTGACAAATGATTTAAGGAGAGAGCTGAATTTATTATGGTATTGATAGCTGGGCATCTAAAGTGCACAAATGTCATTCTGTCTTGTGGTTTTGAAACCAGTTGTAAGATGATGAACCCTGGACACAATCCAGCCATTCGTATGTGGGGTCTGGTGGTACTGGAATGTAGCGAGGAGTCCTGGGGAAGAGCTGGAGAAGAGGGAGTGGAAGTGTTGGTTTGAAGAGGCAGGGCGGTGTCAGTTTTAATATAGAATGTAGTCTGAATTTTAGCTGTTATCGCTTGTCTGTCAACTGATCTATTAAGAAATAAAATCTGCTTTAAGACATGTGAAGTTTTGGGTGAGTTAACTCAGTGTGATGGGAGCTGAGGGTGGTGGTGCCTTACAAGAAGCTGATCTTGTCCTACTGATACCAGCAGGAACAGTACATTCAACTTTCTGCTGACTGCTGTGAGAATGACCAAACTTGCAATGAAAATGTCATCTTTCAAGACTGATATATTTAAATACACAAAAAAGCATGTAATTCACAGATACCTTGGTTTCATATTGGCTCATATGTGGAAAAAAGGTTCAGACATAAAAGTCTCAATTGTTAATGGTATCTGCTTACACTAAGTTGTACTTCAGCATATACAGCTGCTGCTTTCACTTGCAAAAATACAAGATATTACTTTTCATTGAAGGAATTTAATTGTGGAAGAAGCTGTAAGGTTTTTATGGTACTTAAATTGTGTTTTATTTTAAGGCTTAATTCTACAATTAAGTTTCAAAGGAATTAGACAATATAATGCATTTTAAGCTCCCACTGTTGTAAAGAATTACAATTCTTGAAGTATAAAATGTGACTAAACTGCTCCTAAAAGTGAAATCCAAGTGCACTATAGTTTGTTGTTGTTGTTGTGCAGTGCTCTTCAGTTATTAATTCATATGGTGCTAGGAACAGAAGGCAATTTCCAAGGTTCTTCCAAGGCTGGAGAAAACTTTTATAGTCAATGATTTTTCAAATAATCTGTATCACCAATCTCTCACAGTAAAATCTCTGAATCATTTGAAGGATGTCTTTTCTGGATAAGTTATATTTTAAAATAACGCTCAGACTTCTAAGTTTTGCTGTGTTACTGTAACAACTTTGTTGGCTCTTCATAGGAGTGCTAGATGTCCGTGCTCCCAATTAGCACACACCATAGTGCCAGAGGAAAACGAGCAATTTTCAAATGAGAGCTAGGAGAAATGCAGGTCACAGTCCAGAAATTGTTGGTTTTAGCATTAGAATAGCACATTTTATGATTCCATGATGACAAAAATAACTTATAAATACCCAAATAATTTTCTCTAGAAATTTATCTCCAATCTTTAATTGCTATTGGAAAGGAAGGAACTAGACTATGCTTTGATCTGTACTTAGTAAACCTGATCTTGGTTTACACTTCCTTCTGTTATGAAAGATCAAAGGACACTTAAAGCTGAGACCTTCTTAGATTTTGCATGTTTAATGCAATGTTATTTTGGTTTTGGTGTTGGAGACAGTGCTGTTTCCTCAAGGCGATAAGCCCAGAATAGGTAGCTGCTATTGAGCCTTTGTGATAACCACTCTGTGTTAATGTTGTAGATGCCCAAACAGAATGTAATCTGTTCATATTGTGTGACTTCTCTTAGCCCAATTAGTTGGTAAAGATCAAACTAACCAAACAAAAAAAAAAAATCTAGAAAAAAACCCCCAAATTATACTTTTATAAAGCATCAGGCAATGTACATAAAATTTCTCTATAGATATTGTAAAATCCATAGAGGATCTATAGTAATCTTGGTCAAAAATTAGTACATCCTGTACCTAAAAAAAAAAATGAGACAACATGGACAATGCTGACATGAATTAATTTAGGTATATTAATAGACATGACATCATTCACAAGGAACACATGTTCCTTTTAATTAATTGTGAATAGGACACAACCTCTTACCTGCCCAGGCAAGAACAAATTAAGAATTATTGTACGTCTGTACAGTAAGAGATCAGGCTGTCTTGTTCTTTCCAGCTTTCTAGTTTTCTGCAGAGATGCATTTTACAAGTATTGTGATTGAAATATTAGTGTTGAGTTTTAATTGCATAATTAAAATATGACTATTTTAATTACTATACTTTATTCCACAGACATTCTACTATGTAACCATATGCAACATAACCATGTTTTTGTTGCATGATTGTATGAATTGTGAAATTAATAAGTGGAGGATTCTGCAGGTGACAATAAGGATATGTGGGAAACAGTGCATATAAAAATTAAATTGAACTCCTAGATCATATATATAGCACTCTCTAGTTTTTAATCTCAATATATGCATATCATCTTCAATTATTTTAGACCTGCATATCCATAAGTATGATTGGCCATAAAATTATATTTGTCTTGTGATGTTTTCTGGATGTTTCACTTTGTCCAGCATGATATGAGGTAAGAATGAGTTGGTCTGGAATGGCTCATGTGTTAGACAACTAGTGGAAAAAATTGAGTACAGTTTTACCACTTGTGTCTGTTTTTCTTTTTCTTTTTTAGTGTCCCTGATTGCTGTATCTTGATAAGAATTGCTTGCTTTCTTTTCCCAAAGCTGCAAAGCCTAATCTCGTTGGACTGTAAGCAGAGTATTGGAAGAATCTAAGAAATACCAGTGTTCTAGTCTTTGCTAGTACACACTGTGTCGACAAAACATAGCTTATGGCAGACTGATTCTGCAAGCTCAGCAGTCCTAAACTAGGCTAATGTTTGCCTGTGAGACCACCTGGGAATCCTGGGTACCGTAGGCACAAACCAGGAGGTCAGGATCAAACTCCTGGCAAATATTAGGCCACAGATGCTGAATGAGCAGAAAGACTTCACTTGGCACTGTCGCTGCTGCTGAGCTGACAGATGGGAATAAAAACCCACAAACAGCCCTTCCCCATCCCCCCCGCAGCGACAGCTTTCTCTTGATCTGTAAATGTCACACCCAGACAGCAGCACTGTGTAGTTGCCTCTTTTTGGGCTAATGATACCATGCATTATCTGTCCAGGAAAGTAAAAAAAGTTTTGAAAAAAAAAAAAAAAGAAAAAAAAAATTCTTGTTTTTCTCATGAGACAACATAAGACAGTTATTACCTGGATATGGATAAGAAGAGAGGGGAGTGTGGTCCTGTGGCTGAAAAACAAGACTGGAACTTGGGTTCTGTCAATTCTGGCCTAATGAGTGGGTTTGAAGCAGAATTGTTCTGCGGAAGGGCTGATAATACGAAAATACGTATCTGCTAGGTTTGTTTGTGCTGTAAACCTGTAGTGGGAACAGAAAGCAAAATAAGTTACCAGTGCAGGACCACTGGCAGACAGACTTTCTGTCTCTATGACTGTTTTAGCATTATGAACTAATACTATTTTCTGACTGTCTGGCCTTCCTAATTATTCTTGTAGCTAACTTGTCTCATCGTTTTCATACTATTTTATGAATTTCTATCTGATAGTGTATTTTTTTACTTTGATGAAAATAGCGATGTGTAGCTTTTCTGTGATTCACTTTTTAATGGCGTTGTTTGCACGCTTACCAGGTGATTAGTGCCAAGCAAAACAAACATTTTTCAGATATTTTGCTGCAGTTGATTGGTGTCTTTCCTCTCTTGATACTTTATGGTCTCAGATTTCGCCCCCCTCCCCCCTAAAAGCCTGGAAGGCAAAGATTAAATTTCACTAAGGTCTGATTAGATTTTCTTAAAGTTGAGACAGAAAATGAGGTTTCTTCCCTATCTCCATTTTTGACAGGTTTGCACTTCTTTCAAATTGCATCTCTGACTGGCGGTCACAACACTGTTTCCTTTCCAAGAGAGAGGAAAGTTGCACAGAGCAGACTACTAAGGAACTCAGTGCAATGGTAGAGTTCTTGCTTCTGTTCTTCTGAAGCTTTTTAAACACCTTTCGATGTCAGAATTAGCGGGACATGTGTATTGTTGGCTGCTACTGATGATCTGATAATGTAATTACGGCAATGCCCTACAAACATGTCTGAAGAAACAGTTTCACAGCAGAAAAGGAAAGCTAGCAGAAGATTCATGAAATGTTCATAGACTGACCATGGGCAGGTTCACTGCTGTGAGGGTTTTCCAAATCATTGTAATGCAGGTCTTCATCACTTACAGTAGTATAAGATCTGTGCTTTCACAGAGCTCAAAGCATGAGTCTTTCACAGCGCCAGTCAGAGAACCTGCTGTTCTGTCGTGGGCAGTTACCTGACTCTGTAGACTACTAGTTTTTTTTGATTGCTCATTAGAATTGCTTTGCATTTTCCAGTTTTCTTCAGTCCTCCTCTTTGCAACTGGGTTAACAGATAAGAAATGTGAGGTGCTGGCTTCACTCAGGTCCATGGTACAACTCCCACCTCCTTCAGGAGAGCTGGTTTTGGTTCTCTCTTCCCCTGCTTTTCTGCTTATTTTTATTGGGGTGTTTTCCCCTCTTTCTGCTAGAGGACTTCTCTAATGCAGGCAGAAAAGAGGTGGTACTGTGTGTTTTCTCAGAGCTCTTACTAGGTGCAACATTGAATAAAATGGTTGTGGGAGACAAATACGTGATAAATAACTTCTGTGATTTTAATTTTAATTTGACCGGCTGTTTATCTGCATGGGATTTTGGGTGGACAGATAAAATGGATATGCAATAGAAACAAAGTGTTTAAAGAAATTGAAAAAATGAAAGATTTTAATCTTTAAAGATTCATGCCCTACTACTTTATGGAAAAGAAAATTGAGTAACTCTGTCACTAAGTCTACAAACATGCTGCTAAAGACATAACCATAAAGAGGAAGAATTAGATGTATCTTGTAACACTGGGGCCAAAAGTCCATTTCTGTGCTATTTACTAGTGTTCAGTACTGAATTATTTGCCTCCTTGGGGTTAAGAGGGCCAAACTTCATGTACAGATTCACCCATAAAAACCAAGAAATACTAGTTTTCCAGGGATGAATCCTCACATCTGTACACTCGGGTGACAAGCATGTCACCAGGGTTGCTTATGATGCCTGTCCTGTCCAGGAGAGCTCAGTGTGATGTACATCAGGCAGGCAGAACTGCAGGGGAAGGTGGAAAAGCTGCTGTGATATGGTGTCCTGTGTCCTGTTAACATCTACTCTGCTCTTCCAGCTGAGTGCCTCTATGGGAGCAGCTTGTGCTATTAATTGACCTGGATCTTAAAGTTTGTTTCCATCCCCACTCTTCAAAGACTGTAGAATTAAAATTATGAACAAAGCAGCCTTGTACACTTGGCTGATTCTGGCTTTATTCACAAAAGCAGATCTAATGTTCCCTGACAAATTGTTTCAGAGATACTGTCTTGTAAAATGCAGTATCTACTGGTTTCTTCATACAAATCTATATTCCTAATAGGACATAGTGTTAAGGATTGAATAGAAAATACAGTGCCTGTTGCAGGGTGAATCTGAAATCATTCAGCATACTTGATCGTTAACCGAGCCAGCTATCCTGCGAGCGCGCTGGCTGCCATCTGTCCGTTTACCGGCAGCCTTGTCGGGAGGGGGAACCTCGAGAGCTGGCAGTGGGCCAGTTTGCCGCGGGTCTGCTTTCTAGTGTTTTTGTAACAGATGTTGTGCCACATGCCCAAAACTGCTGCCCATAAGCTGCTGTGTGCTCAGATTTTTAATTTTGGGGGTGCCTGTCTTTGACACATGATTTGCATTTATCTCAGCAGCTCATGATGGGGTGCCTTTGTTATAATGTGAGGAAAGAGCCAGAGCAAAAACCTCTAGGCCTCTGACTTCAGCAGAAATTGGATTGGACCCTATCTTGCCAGTTGTTAATATTTTTCACTGTTTACATTTAATTCTATGTATCTTCAAATACAGCATTTATAAAACATGTAGCATGGAATTAGGGAGCCCTTGGTTTTGCATTGTGCTTTTAAGGAATTCAGTGGTCCGTGTTTAACCAGAGATGCTCTGAAAGTGTTTATATACCTAGACACCCTGCCTCTTATGCACAGACAAACTGGAAATGAGACTGAATTCTTCCTTTTCTGTTGTCTTCCATACATAGCATAATTCCACTGTAAGCCAGTTGATCCTAAATTAATGTAAATCAAGTAAGGTGAAGCAAAGCTGTAGAAACTGCTGTGTTTTTCAATTCCATGATTAAAATGCCTTGCTCCTCCTGTGAAGCTTGGTTGTTGTCAGCAGAGTAGCTGGAGGGAATTATCATCTTCCTGCAGCAACCCCTGCTGCTGCTGATAGGAAAGATTTCTTCTCTCCTTCCTTGCTTTTCATTAACAAAAAGCAAAAGGAAAAAAAAAACAGGTCAATTGGGCGATGCAACATCATATATCTCTGCACACTTTCTACATGTCATCCATTTCAAGAGGTTTGCTATGTGTAACTGATAACATGGTTTATCTACAGGATCTTTCTTCCATCCTAGTTTATATTTCCACTTGATCACTTTGTAGTGGACTGCCTGTATGATTTCTTGGAGGATAAAAAAAATTGTTTGATTCTCTAAGCTATAAAAGCAACTGTCTATCAATTTGCTGCTAACCGTGTGTGTAAATAAAATACGGTGATTTATGTGTTAGACATGGGGAAACTTTCCAATTTCAGTAATTCATTTATCAACTTTCAGTGGAAGACTTGTAGGTTATTTCTTCAGCATGTGGCTTAACCTGCCTTTGTACATTGTCTGAGCTTCTTTGAGCTTAAAAAAATTTAGTTAAGTCTCTGCTTTTTAAATATTAATTGAAGGTGTATGAAATAAAAATGTGATTACAGGACTGAATCTTCTTGATTAGTCTCCATTTTTCAGTCTGATAAGTGCTGTTTGCCTGTTAGGGAGATGCATCCATGTGCAAGGAACACTGCTGGAGTGCTGCAGAAGTGATATATTTAGAATATTCTGAATTTTGGGAATCTCTAAAATACTGACTAGGCAGTTAATCATAACTAGGTTATCAGGCTGATAAATGCTACTAGTTCATGCTGTGTATGCAGACATCTGTTACTCGGCAACAAATGTTACTCTTTTCAGATGAGTTATTAGCAAATCTTAAAAAGACAGGTATACAGTAAAAGTTTAATGCCTATGAAATGACCTGGAAGGCTGCAAATGCTGTAGCATATGGAATGTAATTCAGAGTAATAGAGATGAGCATTCCGGAGTATTTATGATGATTAAAAAAGACTGCTGCCATGTAAAAACAAAACAAAGAATTCAATTTACTGTTCCAACAATACATGCTTTACGAATGTATGTGCTATGGTTTATGGAGGCATTAGCTGAACTAGGCAACAAATGTTTTCTGCTGTGAAGTAATACAAGAGGCAATGTATCTGTCTACAGTTGAAAATGTGTGGTTGCTTTCCTAAAGATTTCAGGTAATCTTACTAAAGCAGAGTAAGAAACTCTTAGAATATCAAGAAGCCAGTAGAGAATGGACAGAAAAACTTCCCTTAAGTCAGATGAAGATACAGCATTTATCTATCTTGTCTGATTAAAACACCACACACCTCTCTGTAACTGCTAGCATAAGAACTGAATTAGAACAAGCTGTAGCTATCACAAGTGCTTTATTTTCCAAACTGTGCGTAGTTTAAGTTAAATAAAACAAGTGTCTGCAGTATTTCTCTAAAATATAGGCAGCAAATTCTACAATAGTTGCATCAGGACAGTTTCTCTGGTTCTTACCTGTTTAATCCAGAGACAGATGTTGACAGTTCTGGTGCATAACTGCTTGTGCCAGGGCTTCAGGATGCAGCACAGCTCTGTGTGCTGGGTATGCACTGGTGCAGATACTGAACCAGATCTGATTAATGGTGGTACAAGTAGTTTGGAAGAGAAACAAAAACAAAGAACTTGAAAGTTTATATAAATAAGACTGTGTAGAAGCCTTACTTTTTTTTATCTCCTGTCTATCCTTCTAATCCTAAAGTCAGGCACTCTCCCTCTCCCTTGCCTTTTCTTCATTGCTTAGCAACACTCATGGGTGAACTTGCTTAAAGCAGAGCTTTGTTCCCAGATGTGATTTCAGTAATATTTGCAGGCTCAGTAGTTCTGAGATGTGAAAATCAACCCCCTTCCTCCCCACCACCATTAGCTACTTCATTAAATAATCTCTCTTCCTTTCTCCTTCTGCACCCCGGGCATGTTTCAGTTTTTTGTCTCTATTGTTTTGATCCAACCAAGAGTGATGTGGAAGGAGGGGGGAGATTCAAATAAAGCTTTAATTATGGAGGACACTCATACAATATGTGCAACAAAGCTGCATGTTGAGCATAGAATTGGAGTATAAATGCAGAATGGGTCAAAAAAGGAATTGTTATTTTTCTTCACTCAATTATATTTTTGAAGTTGAGATTGAATAAATGGTATTTTTCATGCCAACAGCTACATGCTGAATTGGTATGACCAACTGCACATTACAATATAGCCTTGAACAATCATTTTAAGTAGGGAGAAGCTACAGTAGCTAATTGCTTCCTACTTAGTTTCTCTAATTTTAGCAACACACTGACATATCAGCGCTTCCTAGAAATGTTCAGTTTGCCAGGCTAATCTGTATCTGTACTCAGTCCTATTTCTGCAGGATGATCTGGTTTCTCTATTCTGTTTCCTCTTCCTTCCCCTGGCTGTTTTTCTGCACTTTTCTGCAGTTTACTAAATTTTCAATTCTGGGTGGGTTTGTGTGTATCATATTCTGCAAGCTAGAAGATGTTAAGGTAAGTATCTGATCTTGGAGACAATCTGAATCACCCACAGAAGAGACTTCTGTTGAAATGGAAACATTTCTATTAAGTCTCTCTCAATTTGTGTGCAGAACACTGTTTATATGAAAGACCTGTGTGAAAGCTGGTGGTAAATCTTCAAAAGTTGTGGTGCTCCAACAGTGCCATAACCATGTTGCTGATGTTCCATTGAAAACTCTGTGTTTCAAAATGGAAGGCTTGCAGTCATGGCAAAATCTTGGAGCTTTTGCCAGGCAGAATGATCTGATGTGAGCTTTTATATTTAGATATCTATGATGGATTTTGAGGTTGACACTCAGATGGATTACTTATATTGTGAAATCAGAAATTTTGGGTGGCCTGTTCCTCAGAAAGGATGAGGTAACAACTCATGTTCTTCCTCAGCTCTAAGACACTGAATGAAATGAGGTGCCTTTAGAAAAGTTGAAGCATGTGAAATGCAATGGCAAATCTCTAGTATGTTTTGTAGGACAGTCACAAAGTAGATTCTGGAAAAAGGGCTACAGAATTTCTGACTTGGACAATTCTAATTTATCAGAATCTAAAATCTACTTGCCTCAGTTTAGGTAGAAATGAAATGAAATTCTGAGTTATTGTGCATTTATGGAGCTCTGCTGTAGCATGCTGTCCTTTGAACAGAGTGTTGAATTAATGAAGGCGTATGTATCCCTATGTAAAGTTATTTATAAATAACAAGAGAATGCCTGAAAGCTTTTATGATAGGAATATTGAGAATTTTCTGATTCCTTATTCTGTCTCCTGTATGCCAGCTAGTGAGTTCCTACTGCTGTGCCTTGCTTCTCCACTGAAAATGTGCTGTTCCCTTCCTAACCCTTTTGTTAACAGTTGTTATTACGAGGAAACACCAAAGGAAAAGAAAAATACTACTAAGAAGGCAAGTTTAATCTTTTCTCTGAGAAAAGCAAGTAACTTCTGTATCATTGATAAGATGTCAAATTGATACAAATATGCTTCTTGATTTACGTGCTAACTGTTTAAGTGTATGCATGGGAGTTGTTTCTGACTGGGTGATTCCTCAGGAGTGTTCTCCCTGTCACGCAGGTGGTGAGTCAAAAGTTTGCTAGGTGTCACATGTGGTCAGGTAGTGTGCTTGGGGATACTCTAGCACTTCCAGTCTCCTTCTCCATGATTGCTTCCATTCCCAAGCTCTTCTGCTCTTCTGTTGTTGACAGAAACTATTTCTTCTCTTAGTGCAGCGCTCTATTGCATCCCTCATGGTAAGGCAAGGTATTGCCCCTGCCCCCAAAACCCCACAGCTTGAGGGGATGTATTTGCAAACAGCATAATAATGTTCAGAGAATTTGAAGGGTGCAGGAGTTCTCTAACTCCCTAGCATCCTATGGTATTCCTCTATTTCTTGGCTTAGTTTTACTGCAGATCATGGATTAAGTTTATGAATAGAAGCTAGAAATCATGTCTTGGTAGAAACTTTCTCTGGCTTTACTTTGCAGGCCAGTTTCTTGGTGGAATATTTGAATGTGATTATTACTAGTGCAAAATGTTTGTTAGTTCCTCAGAATAGTGCAGAAAAGCACGTAATCCCTAGCAGTCCATGTACTGCATTTGTCTTCTGTATTGAGACATTTTGTTGCACTGCAGGACTGAGTTCTGTTTGCCTGTCCTCACCTCTGTTATCTTGGAGAATGTACTTAAAAGTCATACAGAATTTAAAGATTATACTCTCAGGAAAAAAAACCCATATGTTTATTTTCTATACAGTGTAATTCCACCATGTTTCCCTGTCACTGAACCTGCACTCAGAGAAGAATCTCTTAATATTTTTCTCCTCTCATGTGTTTAAGTAAAAGCTCCTTTTGCAAGAGTTAATTGAAGACTGGAGATAATACTTGCTGCAGTGTACTGTTGTCCGAATTTGGTCTAAACAGCTATGGATAAGTAAAAAAAAAAGTTGCTCTGTGGTGCTCTCCTAGTCTTCTGGTAGATGTGGTTTTTAAAGGGAGGTGTTAAACAGTCTTTGGACCACAGTGTCTTCTAATTTGCCTTGAGTGGCTTTGAGTTATGGTGTTCACATGCAAAATCTCCTGAAGCCAAAGGGAGCTGTTAATTGCTTGGTTACTGTCACAGCTGCTGATGCTTCGAAACTGAAAATCACTACTATTGTAAGTGACTTTTAATTTTTTTTATACTGTTGTAATTTTTAGCTAGAATACATTAGGAATTTTATTATTGGGCTGGCCTGAATGAACAGTGGATCATTTTTCCGAATATCTATTCAACAATTAATTGTTACTTTCTTAAAAGTAGAGAAAAGTGGGTTTTGTCTTTGGTTTGTTTTTTTTTTGGAGGGAGGGTTTTGTTTGTTTGTGTAATATTGCAGTTTGGCTAAATATTCATTTGAAAAATGTACCCACAGCTCAGCCTTACTCTCTTTCTAACTTCTTCGAAGTACTTGTACTACTGGTAAGTGTGCAACCTGTTCATGGTTTTGCAGGAGGCCATGTGGAGATCAAACTGGTCCTCTATCGTAACAGCCCAGAGGTTCACAAGATGCCTTATACCGTTAGGTAGGAGTAGGTGTAGTGGTGGTGATGCTGAAGATAACACACTTACCTTGTGCTTTTCATGTTCAAAGCACTTTAAAGACGGTATATAATTAATCTGTACCACTGCCAGATTAAATATTCCAAGTGGTGGTTCTCCAGTTCAGTTTTTATCAGCACTTTTCAGGTGATGGGATATTCTGCCTTTATTCTTTAAATTTCTGATGCACTTTGAAATCCTGCTGACTTTGCCATTCTGGCAGAAACCCTGAAAAATGCTGCTCTTACTTGGAACAAAATTAAATGCTTGACTTTGCGTATGTGTACAAAAAGGTGTGGAAAACAGCTGGAATGGTGGAGAAACTTGAGTTCTGTTGTCTGAGTGTCCTCAAGGATCGCATGAGTATCACTTTTGTTCTTTGTGCTGAGGACCTGCACAAGCAGATTATAGTTGTGAACCAGGATTACACAGATTCTGGGGGAGGATCCCAAACACCTAGGTTGTAAACTATGCTTATGATACCAGGTATTTCCAAACCCTCTCTTCTTTCAGTCTCAGAATGCTATTGCTGCTGTCAGTGTTTGAGACATTGCCCACCCTTCCTCTGATTTTTTTTTTTTTTTCTCTATGCAAAACTATTTGATGAATTTGTAAATTAGTTGGGAAAAATCAAAGACATGGGTTGATTAGGCTTGCCCCCCCCTGCCCCCGAAGACACTGTGCATCTGGAACTTTCTTGTGGCTGAATTTTAGCATGTGGTGCTGTCATGTTGACAACTTGTCAACTCTTACCCTTGTGACTCTATTTTCCATAGCTTGTCTTTATCTCTGTTCATGGACTTGGGAGTCTTATCTCTCTGACATGGGAGAAAATGTGCAATGTTTATGTGCAGCTGAGGACAGAAGGGAGACTAGGATGAGCACACTCAAGGGTTATTATGATATAAATGGTGTGTAATAACTCTGTGAAGCAGATTTGCTGTTACAGACATGAGTCTCCCATACGACCTATTAAGGTGAAATGGTACCTTCTCTCTCTTTTTGCAGGCAGTTATAGACAAAAGGTAGGCAGTGACACTGATCTTTCCTTGTTCCTGTGTTTTTAAAATTGGAGAACCAGTAAGTGTGACAGATGAAATACTTCAGTAAGTTACTTCTGTTAACTGTGGTATAGTATTTCAAAACTTTCAAACTCTTTTCATAATGGAGCTTTCGCATATTGTTTAAATAACCCTGCCAGGCAGCTGTGTCACTTCCTATTCCCATCACCTACCTCCGTGCTGGTTTTAGGTAGTGTGGAATGGTGTGCTGGGAGCCGTGGTGGAGCCCTCCAGTGGCAGGATCGGTAGGTGCACCTTCCCATGAATGGGCTGAGAAGGTAGGACACCCTGGGCCAAGTCTTGCTGGGACTACACCCTAGTAGTGTTATAAAGACACTGCAAAATCTTAATAATTTCCCAGTTAAGCAGCTAGTACACTTAGTGCAGATAAATCATATGTGTGTATTCTGCTCAAATTTCTGCTTCATTTAACTTCTTGTAGTTCTAAGAAAAAGGGTAGGGGAAAGTGACTCTAACCACACACCAAATTATTTGGGCTCTAATCCTGCAAGTTCTTAGGCACTTCCCAAACTTTATACGCAAACAAATTTCTTTATCCTAATCTGTAAACTAGGATTATTTTTGTGTCTAAGAGCTTTTAAAATTTAGGGCTTGAATGGATGATATTGTTCTATTGTAAGAGAGGGTTTTGTCAGACTTCAGTAGGAGCAGGAGTGAACTTTAAAGAGGTAGGATTTTTTGCTAACATGGCTGCTTTAATAAGGGCTTATTGTCTCATCAATTTTTAAGCTAAAGTCCCTATAGAAATCAGAAGAATTTTGCTGAGAAATCAATTGTACAGTAGGTACTGTATGTCTTTAAAAGATTGAACTGCTCTCTTTGTAATTTGGTCTCTTCCCCCACCTTCCCCCCTTTTTTTTTTATTAAAACAAAGCAAAGCATGTGCAGTCTCTTTGGAGCACATTTAAACATGCCATCTGATGGCTGAAACTGCTTCATTTCCTTCGGCTGTGGAGGATAAGTTAGCTCCACATGAAGCTTTACCTCCTGCAGACACCAGAATAGCATGTGAAATATTTACCATTTTAATTGTGTGAGGCTTCATTGAAAACCTTATTTTCCTTGCTATGTGTCGTTTAGAGAACTATTGCTGAAAATGGGAGCCCTGACAGACAGGGAGTATAGTGCTTGTTTAACAAAGAACAGCATGCAGGCTCCTCATACTGTAATGCTTAAGGCTATGTAATTCCATCTTTCTTCTGTAGATTTTGTTTCATTGCTTTAGTTTCTAGCACACAAGCTTTTAGTATTCAAGGGAAAACATTCAAAGCTTGCCTAATGCAATGTCATGTGCAGAAAAAAAAATAGGTTTTGCATAATAAATGTTTGTTTTTAACCTAAATGTGGCATGCAAAGAACATAGAACTCTTCTTAAAAAAAAAAAAAACCAAACAAAACCAAAAAACCTACCTAAACAGAAAAACCCACAAAACTTCAGTTCTTATGTTTCATGTTATCGCTGTTCATATAAGAAAACACATATGCTTAAGTGTTCCTGTTTTTCTTATTTCCAATCTAGAGGAAAATTACCTTTCCACACAAAACCTACTATTTGTTCAATAGATGATGCTTTTCAAGACACAGTGAAAGAAATGCATCCTTTAGGCAAAATCATTAATTTTTTTGCTTAATCACCATATTGGGAAAATTTGACTTTTTGACATGAGTGAAAAACAGCTTTTCATGATAAATTTTTCTTGTACTCCTCTCTGCCTTTAGTCATGGAAAAAAAATCTGATAGGAAAAGATACTTACTCTTTGTGTAAACTAAATTTTTCATTGCTCCAGCTAATAGCTCATATTGCTGGTCTCAAGAGCATTCAACCATATGGAAAGCTACAATAGCTTAATTATCCTAAAATGTCAATTCAGTGGTGTTTTTTGCCTTGTAACTTCCCTGCCCCTCCAGCCCTGTGATGAGTCCCTCAGTCTGCAGCTGGATTTTCATTCTTTGCAGGGACTACAGCTTACCATAATACGTGTTTTAGGTAAACTAACTCAATTATGTTGAGCATGAATTAACACATGGCTTCTCTAGCCCAAGCACAAAATATTTCTGTAACTTCGCGTTTTGTTGGGGTCTTACATCATTATTCCCAAGTCCTAACAGTGACTAGAAGCAGAAATACAAAAATTCTAAACAAATAATGTTCTTAGCTTTCCATCAAGGTAGAGAAATACTAAGAGTGGAGTTGAGACTTTTGACAGATGCTATTTCAATGTTCACCTCAGTCTTTCAGATTAATGTAGTTTTGTATAAAGTTCAGATTAGGCCCCTTGTGAATTGAACCTGAAGCTCTTCTGAGATTCAGTCATCACTAATTCTTTCTCCTACTTTGACATGTTTATAATTCATTTTCTGTCATGTACACTTCATAAGTGCAAGCCCCTTAACTCATTCTGACTAGGTAGAAATTATAAGGTAAAAATAAACTTTACTTATGTTCCAGCAAGAATAATGAAGCAGCATTCATGAATGTCTGTCTACGTTCATCACAAATAGAAATTTTATTCAGTGGTTACCTGTGCATAGCTGTAGACTAAACAAAATTAATATATTATCCACAGTAAGGTATAAATATTCTGGAAATGACTCAAATCTCAAAAGAGCTATTGTACAGTGTTTTGGTGGCGGATTGGGCCAACTTGCTTTGTGAGGAGACTTCAAAATTACTTTTTTCCTTCTTTTCTGGGGAAGTTGGGATGTCAATAACTCTTTATTATGTTCCTTTCTAGTCAAGTAACATGAAAGATCAATTTTTCCTGGTGTAGGTAGGTAGTCTTTGAGGCTAACTCTATGAAAACTCACTGGTATAGGGAAAAAGAAAAAATTTTTTGTGTGTAAAAAAAAAAAAAAAAAAAAAAAA